>APFE030051277.1:41661-65568 GCA_000404065.3 Pinus taeda
TGTAGCTGTGTAGACCACCTATGTACTTCAACAGAGTCTCAGGTGAGTCTAATGAAATTCCTAGAATCAAAGCTCTTTTCCTAAATTCTTGGGTGTAACCTTGTACACTTTTCCCTTTCAATGGGCGAAGAGTTTGCCAGCTCATCATGGCTTGTTGCATGTAAGCTAGTGGATAGAACTACTTTTTGATTGCAGAAACGAATTCACTCCAAATAGAAAGAATTTTACCATGTTTCTTCATGTCAGCTTGTGTCCTACCTTCCCACCATACCAAGGCAGTGCCTCCAAGGCGTAGGCTGGCCAGCTGAATCTTACTCTTATTTGAGTCAATACTCTACACTCTGCAATAAACATCAATTTGTCTGATCCAATTATCCAGCTTCTCTGCATTCAACTCTCCATCATATATTGGTAAATCAAATTTAACATCGAATTTAATCAAAGATGTCTTCTTTTTATGTTCAGGGCTATTAGGAGGTGTGAGAAAGCTTTCTTCTTTCCGTTTGCCTTTAGAGTGGTCATGGAGGAGAGATTCTTCTTCTCCTTCTTCTTTGGAGCATGATGAATCTTCATATTTACCTTTCTTAAACTCCCTGTACATTTCCTCTACCATGGACCTCATGGCCAAGAAACTATCTATGAATTGGGTGTCTGGTCCCAATGGACTTTCTTCTGACATTTTATTCTTAGGACAGACTCTTCCAATTTCCAGGTTAGTTTCGACCAACTCGCCTTCTCCTAAGCTTTGATCTACTTAGCATTCAACAACAAAATCTAACACAAGCTTGTCTAACCTTAACAACCTAGGAGCTCTGATACCACTTGATCTGAAATCACTCTTAAATGATCTCAGTTAATTAATGAAGGTATTACAGACGTATGTGCTAGGGGGTGTCTATGTTATTTTATGCAACGGATCGATAAGATTGCAAAATACACAGACGCTGAAACAGTAAGAGAACACAGTAAGCAAACACATAAACACAACAAATTTAATAGGAGTTCACCCAATCCTCCTGGGCTACGTCTCCTGGACCAGCCTTCATTGGTGGCCTTTCTATTGTGTCCTAAAGAAAAATAAGAGTTTTACAACAGTGAGCTCAAATTGAGTCTCACTTGACAGATAATGATTAGTAGGGCTGTACTTGGATCCCCCAAGTCTCTAGAGTACACAAACTCCCCTTACTAAAACTCAACCTCAACTAGTCTCAGTGGTATGAGTCCAATTTGGTACTCAATACCTGACAAGTATACACAGAGGAGTTGCTTGAACCTCTCAAGCCTTCTCTGGAGTTCACAGACTCTCGGACTCTCTCTGTCTCTGTCTTCTCGATGTTGCCTTTGCCCTGCAGGTTAGCTCGACTTCTATGTTCTCTGCAATTTTTGCTTCTCCCTCTCTTTGCTCTCTTTTACTACTTCTTCCCCTCTCCGCTTTCTCTGTCTGTTCATGGCTTAAAGCCAATCTACTCCCTGACTATTCGTTTCTGCTTCCCGACTCTTTAGATCTCCTACCTCTGTCTGCAAGAATTCCCCTACTCTGCGTCATCATCACTGTAACGCTTCACAGAGAGGTGGCCACCTGTTTCCCTCGCGAATTGAGTCTGAGTTCTCTTTGAACGATCGTTATTTCCGTTGCTCCAAGATCGCCCGCAAAACCATTCCCTCTGCCAACTCATCGGTCATGTCGGATCTCAAATCTTATCCGCCTCAGCATATTTCCTCGTCGAATCCGGTCATCCATTGCAAATTCAAAAATATTGCAACATGATGGTGTCAAAGACAACAATAGATGGTTGTTGGAATCAAGGAAAAATTTGACTTTTTATGAAAAGCTCCAAATGATGAAATTAGGAAAATTTCAATGGATAAAGACTGGAAGGATGAGGGAACAATACCCTCATCAACATAATTAGTGATCAAGAGAGCTTTTGGGGTCCAGTATTTTAGCTAAAAAATGAAAGTGCTCAGAATTGCTTCAGACTTGAATAAATGGATAGAGTTCATCTCTAGCTTTCCAACGCTGCAAACGGTTCAAAAAATTGACATTTCAGACCTGAATAAATGGATAGAGTTCATCTCCAGCTTTCCAACGCTGCAAACGCTTCAAAAAATTGACATAGTATGCAAAAGTTAGAGCTTCTGCAAGTTTGGTAAAAAATAAACCCTCGGGGCCAGCCCCACCCCATGTGACCAAGCGCCCAAACTGGGAGCTAGGGGCCAACTGTTAAGCGAGATTAGTGTGACACTAATCAGTTTATCATTTAATTAATTCGTAATTAATTTGGCGGAATTTATGGAAGAGCCACTAAATCCGGAACTGCCACCAAACGTGGCGGACTTAACTGGTATTTCTCCAGATTTAGAGGAGGTTTTCTAGGAAAAATTGTTTGAGCCATAGCTTACTTAATTCTCAATCGAATTTCGAAAATGAATAGTCATTTTTGGCTAATTGGCATGCTGGAAATTCATTGGAGTAGGTTTCAGAGGCAAAAGAGGTCATCTACATGTGTTTTTGTTCACTTGAAGATTTTTGAAGCTTAGGGCCACCAAGTGTTGGAGGTCGTTCCCAGAGCAACTAGTAACCAAATTGAGTAAACAAATAGTCAATTCTGATAGATTTGAATGTTTTAAACTCATTGGAATAGGTAACAAGAGCATTGGATGCATGTAACAACAATTTGAGCACTATTGAAACTAATAAAAAGGCCCACACTGTGAAGCTGGACCAAGGAGATGTGGCCCAAGATGGGTGAACTCCTTCAACAAAAAATTGTGTATTGAGCTCTGTTATTTGTGCTTGTTGTGTTTCTATATGCTGGTGTTCAGCCATTTAAATTCATGCTTTTTAGTTCATGGAAAATACTAAATTTCACCAAGTTAGATGAATTGACAATCACATGCTCATGGATAAACTCTCTATGGATAAGCAAACCAAAGCAAAGAAAATTTTATATCTGGAAATGATACTAGCATAGCATCAACTAGCAATCAATTTCAGATCAATAGACTTACTAAGTTTCTTGCTCAAAAAGAAAAGAAAAACACATGCTCAAATTAACTTTGGTGGAAAACCATTGGAAGTGACAAGATATTACAAATATTTGGCATTTAATTTTAGTGACAAATTAAGTTAAGATACATGCACAAGATAAAGGCTCCAGGGAATGGAAGTTTCTCTCTCCTTCAAAACATATATAGATCTTTAGAGATATGTGATTGGAAGATGTGGCACTCCCTCTTCTAAATTCTCATAATAGTAATTCTTTTATATGACAAGATATTTGAGGCCAAGAATACCCAAAATTGAGTAAATAAAACTAGAATTAATACAAAAACATCTAATAATAAACAACTTAAGAGTAAAACACATCTTGTAAATATACTACTTGTGAAATTGAAATTCTACTTACCTTAGAATCTCCTAAAAAGACAAAATTTATATAAACTAAAATAAAAACATTGATTAATAAAAAATTTCTAACCAAAAACAAATTAAAACTTCATATTCATAAATATCTTAAAAAATATTCATATTCATAAATATCTTAAAAAAAAAATAAAAATCCAAAATATAAAATAACTAAAATAAAAATCAACACCATTTAAAATAATAATAAATGAATATTTAAAATTATTCAAAATTAAACACATCATGACATGAAAATATGAAATGAATCAACACCAATTGGGTGTGAAATAAAATAATAACAACCCAAAGAAATTGTGAAAAAAGAAATTATATAAAATAGGTAATAACACTGATCTTAAAACAGACTCATATTTATTTAAAAGAAAACCTCTATAAGAAAATCAAAAGTAATATTTCAAATAACAACAAAGTACATATATTATAAAAAACACACTTATAAAATAAATAATATTTAAAAAATACAATCACATAAAATTTTGCTCAAATATATGGAAAACGATCATAACGATTTCGTTTGGGTCAGGATTACTTTTACATATATATAATTTATATATTTCTTGATTTGGAATATATATATATAAAATCAATTTTCTTGATCGTTATATTATAGATTATATATATATAATATGCATAAGAACTTCACGTTAATACAACAATATTTATATATTCCATTATTACAACAACATTTTGATAAAAAAATAAAAAAAATAAATAACAATCATTCCAGCTAATTACCCGCTACAATTTCAATTAATATATATATATTAATATGCAACCCTCCACGGCACGCTCTACTAACTACTCTCTCCAGCCTCGGCCTGGAGTATGCCGTAAAACTGCTTCTGCTTGGCTAAGAGCTTGTCTTCCTCGGACGTAAGGAAACAGGTTAACAGCCCAAGACCCAGAGGCATCTGGCAGGAGTGAAAGCCTGCTCCCTTACGGACCACCAGCGGGTTATTACAGGTGGCGTGGTTTTCCTTGATAACGGTGATGAGTCAAATCCAACATTCGCGGATAGCAGTCAGAGATGACTGTCCTCACTGTTGGTTTGACACCTGAGTTTGATAGATTTTTCCACCTTCAAAAAAAACAACTCTCTCCAGCCGTACGGCCCAACTTTGACGACGATTGATTACAACATTGTCTTTGCCAACCTGACAAAGTTAAGGCGATGGGTAGAAAATTCAGGCCATGACTGTCGGGAACCGATGTGGGGTAGGTTTTAATATACTTGTCAAGAATCCAGGGCATGATTTTTGGCTCTTCTGGGGATGGTAGGAGCCCCAATAATTTCATTTGTCTCGTGGATTTGCCTTTGTAGGGCTTGGAGCCACCACACAATCATCTCTGGTTGAGGTTGATCCCCCTCCCCCTGGGCTCTGGAGAGGGATCCGACCTCAGGAAAGCATGGGAGAGTGATATGATCGAAATAAGCTGTTTGCTACACAGGACTGGAGGTGGAGATCCTGGGATCAAAACTCCTCAGGAGAAATCTGAGGACATGAAACCCGCTGCCGTTGAAGGCGCTAAATCTGCCGCCATGAAACCCTCTGCCGTTGAAGGCGATCTGAAGCGCAGACGACTTTCTAGAGAAGCGAGCTACTCCGTTAGAAGACATATCGAGGCTTGGCCTCGAAAGAAGGACCTTTCCCAATACCATCACAGTTTTCCACAGTTTTCAGTCGCTAGGGTTTCACAGCGTAGAACATAACCCAACAGAGTCTTTTGTATACTGCCTTAATTGGAGGTTTGGGCAGTTTTAATACTGGTTGGATTTATCATTTGAATTTCCAGAGCAATAGAGCTGCAGAGGCGTGTCAATGGGCAATCGAAATGGAAGAGTGGTAATGTCAATATCTGCTTTTAACATTTGGACGACTTTGCTCATAGAGGGACTGCGAGATGCATTGTATTGGATGCACCACAGTCCAGGTAAATTCAATTTTTTGCCATGCCTTGGTCTCCCTCTTCTGTCTTGTTCTTTTCTTTTCAAATTTCCAAACTCATTATTCTCACCTAAATGGCTCCAGTAAATCTATTTTTTTATTATTATCAAAATCAATGTTCTTTCTTCCCCACCATCTCCATAGCTATAAACATCACATTATCAGTGAGCATTCTTGACCATATCTCTGGGACAGGGGAACATAGTGTTCTTTACTGTGTGCCTTCCTAAATCTGCAACTGAATCAAAGGTTGGCATCCAAAAGAACATTGCAGAGATTTATATCACAGTGTGAGATGCAATACAACAAACTATACCCAAAGTTTCGATGTATCCATACCGCAAAACTCTTTGGGATCTCTTGAAACCATAACCCTAAAGGACACCGTAGGTTCACTCTAACAAAACCCTACCCTTCCTATTTGGTTGCATAGCCTCCTTGCTCAATCCTCTTTGATTAAGCAATACAGTCAACACTATGCCCATTATGTATCCCGAGAATCCACTTAGGTGAATCAAAGGAGGAATTGCGCATGCGATCTTCGGCTCATTGAATCAGGTAAAGTAAGAAGATCCAGTGATAACTCCAATTATTATGTCATCAGCTTCTAGTCTTTTAAACTTATCCACTGGTTATGTTGGTTTATTTTCTATATTCTAATAACCTTGTTGAACATTTATTAAGGAAGCTTCCAGCGGCTGCTAATTTTGGTCAGTTTTCTGAGGTGGCTACAGTGGTCTGTTGGGTTATCATCTTCAGCTTTCAAAAGAGGCTACAGGGGTCTCCTGGGTTACTGAACTGGCTACAGTGGTCCTCTGCATTATTGTCTGCATGATCCAAAAATAAGTTTGTTGCATGGATAAAGGGTTAATGGTTTCATGGCAAGTATATCAATGGAGGCCATGACTATGAGTTGGATTGGAGATAGTTTTATTCAATTGCAGTTCGTATACCTAAAGTAAGACTTCAGGACTCTCATCTTTCGTTGAGATATAAATCTCGACAATGGTTTTCAGGAATGGCATCTTATATTGTGATATAAAACCCCACAATGCTTCTTTTTATTTTGATTCCTGGCTGAAAGTTGCAGATTTTAGTTGTTTCCTACGGTGCCTCAAAGATATGCTGAACAATGTGATGTTTACAGCTATGATATGTTGGTTATGGAAATAGTAGGGAAGGAAGATCATTGATTTTGATAATACAGAAAGTAGATCAAGCAAATTTTACCAGAAAGAAGAGTGGGCATTTGACCAGTGGAGAAAAGTGAGTTTAGAAATGCAAAAAGAGGGAATATGATGGAGAAACACCCAAGGCATAACAAAAAAATGACTTTAGCTGAACTGTGATGCATCCATTTCAATGAATGTCGTCTTCCTTTCCTGAGCAAAGTCATTCCGATCTTAGGAGGAAGCATTCATATTACCATTTCACTTTCTTTCCCCGTGTAGCACATCTCCAACGTTTTGCTTCTGACCAATTTTTTCAACAGATAGTTTGAAGGATTCAGTGGTAAATCTCACAAGTATTCAGAGTGCAAGAACCTGCTCTTAAAGTATATTATACAGAATAGCTGATGTCTGAGTTGTGGTAGCAGTAAATAACAGCTTTCCGCAATAGTTGACATTGTAGATTGTTTTGAATCATGGAATAACAATTGGGCTTCATATGGCAAATATTTGTTTTGCTTTCCTATTCATAATGCTTGTCTACAGTTTCAAATAATATGGTAAAATCGCAAGCTCACCTAAATTTTAAAGTATTTGAGACTTCTCTTTTACAGTGATTTCAATTTGTTTAAAAGTTCTCAGTTAATATGAATAGTTTATGTAACAAAATTGGATAGCATTTTACAGAATATGCAATAATTACAAATAAATAGAAAGCCCACCACTGTTAGACCTTGTCTTTCGAATTTACGAAATCCAAAGTTTCAGATCAATTGCATTATATATTTTCTGATTTACAAAATTAGTGTAAAAAGCAATAGTTCAAAAAACATACTTCTCAATCTTATAAAATCTGAATTGTGTTTCCATAAGAGCTAGAAATATAACTATTAATGATTGAGACTCTTTGGTCCCTCTACTCTGAATTGGTAGCTTTTCTCACAGAAACATAAATTTGGTAGACTTGAACAAGCTATTCATCATCAACCAGAGCACTTTACCCAGACCTCTTCTCTGAATTGAGAGTTATCCCCACAACAAAATAAATTTGGTTGCACTGAGACAATCTTTCTCTAAGCTAGATGTAAAGAATTTGACGACCTTGCCACTGGGGTGCTGTTAGATTGTATGGAAATTGACTGTTGAAACATGAACATTTTAGCCAATTTTTGAAATGTAGAGATGATTTTTTGGGAAAAAAAGTTAGATTGTTTAAGCTCAACAATCAATACCGTCTGAAAATAAGGCGTGCAATAAATATCTTCATAATAATCATTCACATCATTGATTTTACATTAACCATACATCGCGTGAAAAGATATAGAGAGCAGTCCAAACTTAGAAGAGAAATTTACATCAACCACAGACAT
Source organism: Pinus taeda (assembly GCA_000404065.3). Classification (NCBI taxonomy): domain Eukaryota; kingdom Viridiplantae; phylum Streptophyta; class Pinopsida; order Pinales; family Pinaceae; genus Pinus; species Pinus taeda. The sequence continues at coordinate 49,577 of APFE030051277.1, forward strand.
TCGCTTTGGGGAGAAAACAATAAGTCCCAGTTCAGCAGTTCAGCATCGCAAAGCAACGACAACTCAAGCTTTTTCAGCAACACATTTGTGCGTTTAGAAAACGTGACGCTGGTAGCGATCTTCCTCATCAAAGTCTTTCCCCTCCCCATTCCCCTCCAAGTTAAAGACAGGAGTGAACGAAATACACTGAAATATTTATAAACTTTTTGTTAGTTATTTATAAACTTTCTATTAGTTTAGTTAGATCAGGTATTAAACAAAGATCGGTAGAATCCAAATAGAGGGATCTCCGGCTATCCACTTCTATCCCTTTTTAAGGTCGAAAAACAAAGCAGACCCAATATTCAGAGTAAGTCAATGGCCTTGAGATTTGTTAAGTTAATTTTATCAAAGAAAAATTGAAATATAATTTTTTAGTTTATCATAGAGAAATTGAAATATAATTTATTAAACGATGTGAAATATAATTTATTAAACGATGTGAGCACACAATTTAAAAGAGAAACGAAAGAAAAAGAGTAAACCAACCATCATAATATTGAACAAAAGGAAATAAAGGAATATATATATGGAAGCTTATGGTAAATTATACGTGAAATCTTAATGTTTGAAGTTAGATTTATAGTAAGTAGAGAATTACAATTTTGGAATTGTTGGAATCAATTCAAAATATAATTAAAAATAATGATATTTTTGGATATTTATGGTTATAAAAAATGATATTTTTAGATATTTATGATATAAACATGTTTATTTTGAAATAGGGTTTCCAAAAATTTAATTTGATTATCAATAAAAAATAAATTTTAAGTCAATGTTCTATTAATTTCGTAGAAAGGAGTACATAGAGATGTCGTCAAAACAAGTAGTCTCACCCTGATTGACTTTGTTGACCAAAAAGTTCACCATATGACAAAAATACAAACCAGAATTGATTGGGTCATAGGCACCAAACACAACTAAAACAAAAAATACTCCAGAAAGCATACTAGTCACTAGAAGTAATGGATGTAGGGTTGTCTGGGGCAGTTCCAAGAGGCGGTGGAGGACGGAAGTCGCATTGGACATGCCCTTCGAATGCGCCATCCAGGTCTCCAACTTTTCAACTTTCTCTAAGCGCAGACCCTGACCTCTCCACACCACAACTACATGCTCCCTGAGTTGACTATGGAAGTAGTGAAGTCGCTCCAAGGTTTCCCTCTCCACATGTTCTTCTCTCCAGATGCGTTCAGTGGCATCCATTCAATTCATTAGATTAACAATGAGGTCTCGACAGCTTTCCCCACAGCATTGGTGGTGGACTTGCCTATCTTGAGCTTCAGACGCTCCTGAGTCTCTTTTCACTCCACCTCGACGTCCACCACCCCAACTTCTCTATCCATGACTGTTCTCCTCGTCCCCCTGACACATCCCCTATTTTCCACCTCTCCTAATGCCTCCTCCTCAGCAGACCCCCAACCGTCCTCCACCTCTACCACATTGTGACCCGCCGACACCTCACCGTGAGCTCCTAGCCGTTTTTCCACCACGGCGAGGAGCTGAAACCAATGCTTGGGTGGGTGATTCCTCAGTAGCAAGAGGACCATAGGAAGAAGTCTTCCACGATGGGGTCTTCATGGTAGCGGGCCCAAACAGAGAATTGCACAGAGCTTCCAGCTCCAAATTGAACCCCACTGACCCGCACTCACACCAAACATAAATTATCCAGAACACAATCCACCGAATGTCACCCTTTTCTGAGCTTTCTCCGGGAAAATGGCGTCCTCCGGAGTTAAGCGGATTATTACCAAATTGGAACAGAGATTTGAGAGCTTCCACTCGCATAATTCGACCAACCAAACTCGGTAGCAGGCCCTCTTGGTTTTCCAATGCGGATGAACAGGGACGCCACAAGGGTGGGCGGGTCGCTGCTACGCAAAGAATGAATGTCAGTCCAGTGACCACCATCACCCTATCCCACTACCACACTGCCAATTAATCACTGGAGCCGAAGCATGGACTCTCCATACCCGAATACGCCGAACACACCAGACAACGCAGCTCCGCAAGAAATGGAAGCCTCCCTCTTCCCTACGCCTAGCACCCTCCACAACACACCGCCAGAGCTCTCCACCCACAAAAATCAGGTTTACCAATTTAATTATCAATAATTATTAGGTGAACAATAAAGATTTAACCTCTATAACATATTTTAAAATATTCGTAATATTACTTCTATCAATATTTTAAAATATCTTTAATATTATTTATATTGGTTTACAGAACTGGTACAATCACAAGGAGATCTCATATCACTATTGGGAGATGATTTTTGCTAAGAAACCTCAGTTGTGCTCCCTCTCGGTTTTTGGGACTCTAAATCAATCACTCACATGGTGTCACGTTGCTGTATCATGACTAGTCTGTGTCTGTCGGTTTGGTTACATCGTATTTCTCTCATACAACAAGCTTATGATCATAGCTCCTTCTCTCACGTATACAAAGGAGCAAAATTTGGATGCCGACAGTCTTTCCAAACAAAGTTTATGCATCGGATCCATTTACTACAATCTACATGTGGATGGCAAGCTGAAGGTGGAAGGGTATTTTCATTTGCCATAAATCGAGGGCCATATGGTTTGTGGTTTATCTCATAGGGTTTTTGGCTTTGTATCACCTGTCTTCTTCTTTTTTTTATTTGATTTTTTGGTTAGAGTTCCTGGGTTGTTAAAGATCCTTGGGTAATTTTGGCAAATGGGTGTCACTTGTTAGATTTTATTACGAATGTAACAAACCTTTTCATCTGTAATATTGGCTTCATTATTATGGTTATTTTTTTTATATGGATTTTTAGCTTTTTGGCTATGAAGGATTTTGTTTTTATATTGAATATACTTATTTATAATAGATGTTTTAGTGTTTTTCCTATGGTTAAGAATTTTGTTTCGTGCTTTTTTAAATTATGTATACATGTTTAATTTATATTAATTCTTTTAATAATAATAAAGTTATAATTTAGTTAGTTTTTATGATTTTTAAAATTTTATTAATGTGAAATGTATTATGGAGTATAAATATTTTGATGTTTATTATGGATTGATGTATATCATCCATTTAATTTATATGATTGTGCTAGTTTAATCTTCATTCAACATACCTCTGTTTAAGCAGATAATTACTTGCTCCTTAATCTCACTATTAATTGTGGTTTTTCTAGTCAATGACACATTTCACTAAAAACATAAAAGAAAATAAATTCGACTTAAGATTGTTCAAGAAATGGAAATTAATCATTGTGATTGAGCAATCTAGTATTCATATTTTCCTAGTTGCTATTTATCTAATACTTGCAAAAAGCATGGATACAAAATAAGAAAATGAAAAGCATCTTCAATGCAAAACAAGAAATAATAAACTATAAATTTAAGAATCATAACAAGAAATTTAGGAAATCAAATACATTATAAAAAATTAACAACAAATATTTCGGATTTGGTGGGATTAAGAAAGCTTAATTATCAAACATCGCTAATAAACATTACAATACTTTAAGTACTCAAAGATACTAGATGCAATCCAAAGAGAAACCATGCCTAATTAACACAAATAAACATGAAATTGACACAAATATGGAAAAATGGAAACATTTTAAAGGACATGAAAAAGGATATGAACATAGAGAAACTTGGCATAAATATTACTTATATTTTGTTAATGTGAAATCATTCAAATGTGACATTGTTAAAATCATCTAACTAGAGAAAATGTGCAACATATCTAGATACTTCATCTTTAAATTTATAGAGGGTATGTTAATTTAATATGGGACTGTAAAATAATTATTAACCAGGTCACATTAAGGAAACTAACAAAATATAAAAAGAAACCAATACATATTATGGGTAGATACTAATAGATAACAATTCAATGTGATTTTATAATGGGAAGATAAAGCTAAGTGATGAACATGGACTTTTTATGTGTAACAAATGACGTATTTTTATGGTGCATAATGATTAAAAAAAAAGTTAAATCATTGTCTTTAATCTAAAGAAAATTCTTGTGAATATTAAAATATATATAACTTTTAGAAAATTAACAATGGTCCCAAGTCGTTTTCAAAAACATTGATACACTATGATTGATGTTTCATCTAGTAGTCCATGATCATTAGTAGGAACAACATTAGGTTTACCAAGAGAGTTGCCAACATAAAGTGTTTTCCTAAGGATCTACCCAAAGGTAGAAAATGTTAAGAGATTGATGCAACGAAGAAAAAAAGTTTTTGTGGATAAATTGAAGATGAATATAACTATTCTCTTTGAATTGAAAATATGTTTTTGTTCATACGTTGAATTAATAACATATTTTGTAACCTTGTACTAGTTACCCATCGATGAAGTGATCTCACCATTAAGATCAAGCAATGCAAGAGGATGAGGGGCTTGCTAGTTACATTTAACCCTCCAAAACCCATTGTTGTTTTTTGAATATACAATTATTGAAAGTAGTAGTACTTTCCTATCTAGTACTTCACCAAACACTTGTACATAAAGGCCTTTCCTAGTAAGATATGGTAAGTTTTCCCAAATAGTCAATTTACCACAAATTCCTCCTCTAATGGATCCCACTTTTACATGAGAATGTGTGTTAAGGAATCAATGCATTGTGAATGACTAAAGAAACCCATGAATCTTAATCAATCAATACGAAGGAGAAAACACAAAGTACTTAACAAGATAAGCTTGAACTAGGTTATTAAATACATTCACTATAATATTATCATTTGTAATAGAATCACTTTAGGATTCAATGAATTTTTCATTTATTAGAATTCTTTGTAACACTCTAATGGATCTTAGACAAATAATGACAAATCAAAATGCACTCAGATATGTTTTCATTGAAAGAATTTTGAGTTTTTCAAACTATACTTTTTGAGGGATACCAAGGGGCCATATTGTCCCTCATGTAACATTCCATGTAAAGAATCCACTAAGATCGTTTGCTAGAGAACAACCCAAAAAGATCTGTTAACATTTTTTTTCTTAAAGTAGGAGAAAAGGATATAACACTCAAGGCTATTGATCTTTGTCTTTGTTGATACAATCTTGGAGATCTCAACATGCACCAACATCATGGTCTGCAAATAAAACGTGACACTATTGGTGGTTGGTAAGAGGGTATATGCTTACATTCTCGCTATATGAAGTTTGGTATTGGGTCATTAAATTGTTTACTTATTGTTGAGGCTTCAACACACTCTAAAATATTGAAATATTTTGGGTACCACTTTGATTGTATCTTAGCAGTTCAATCTTTTATTTTTTTCCATCTTATTTCCAACCTCATACATTTTTGCAGAGTTAAATTGATTAAGGCTTTCAATGATTTTGAACATTTTGAATATTTTCTTGTTTCAAGGCATTTTAAAACTTTTACTTTAGCTACTTTTTGAGTGAATTAAAAACTTTTGATTTCCTCCCTTTTCAAGTAACATTTTAATTTTATTTGGGAGTATGTTTTGTTTTTACATTTTAGAGACAAGTTTCTATTTAACTTGAAAAACACGCATCAGTTCTAAATGTTATTTTCTCATTTTCAAATTGAATTTCCACTTTCATTAAACAAAGTTTTGAACTTTCCTAAACTTATTATTTATTATTTGAGTTATCTAAAAAAATTTCTAAATAAAAAGTTTTAGTTCATCCAAATTCAGATCTAATATTTTCTTCGAATACACTGCAAGTTAAAGACATATTTTCATATTAACCAAACATATTAAACACAAATAGAAAGCAGGAAATAATTAGAATTAAGATTTAAACTAACCCTAAAATGTGCAAATGACTTGATATCGTAAAATGATTTTGTAAAATGTGCAAATGACTTGATATCGTAAAATGATTTTGTAATATTTAGTAATGGTAGATAATAAATGCATAAAATTAATGGCAATAATGTTTATCACCACAATATGTATTATCACAAAAAATTATAGTTGATGAATTGAATAAAGAAAACATTGCATTTGGCTTCAATGTGTAAGTAGTTAAATACATATCAATTTTGAAATTTTATATGTGTTTTTTTTGCATTGTGGTTTCTAATTTTTTTTACAATAATTAAACTAGCATCAACATTTATACTTAGAGGTGAAAAGGAAGTCAAATAGGAGGAACCGGACTATGGAAGACAATGATCAAGTTAAATTAAGATCATTGATTTTTAGAAAGAAATTGAGAGAATGGGAATGTGGAAAGACAATAATCAAGTTAAATTCAAATAATTGATTTTTAGAAAGAAACTCAAAAATTTAGTTTTTCCACTAAATTTTGTGATAAAAAATTCTAATTCAAAACAAAATTTAATTGTATTTTGATTTTTTATTTAAAATTCCATACTATTTGAATAAATTATAATCTTTTTCTTATTTAAAAATATAAATAAATTCAATAACCTTTAAAATCTTAATAATTAGATATTTTTTTTATGAAAAAAATCTTTATGTTTACCAAAAATATAACCCAAAACAAAAAACAAACAAACAAACAAAAACATGTATAAATTAAATTACTTCCATGAACAAACCATTCAAGTCAAGTTTATCATATTTAAATTTTTTCATTTTTAAACAAAATATAATTTGGAAATTTAATTAACTCCTAATATACATTTCAATCATGTTAAATCTATGCTTTGATATTCAATATGAGCAAATAATTAGATAAATATCATGTTTAAACAATATAATGATGGCATGAGAGGCTCTAGTAGTAAATTGGGCAAGAAGACGTCCATGGAAAACAATCATTGGTGCTCGTTCATGGATCCAAAATGAAAACAAATCCATTGTAACTCGAGAAAAAATATAGGAAATACAAAGGAAGAGAATGTTGTATGCGTGGCGACATTGGATTTCAGGGACACTTGTTCAGATGCAAGAGATGCTTCCACCGATTTCAGCACATGTAAGATTGTCTCTCTGTAATTTCATTGAATACTCACAATGCCTTCACCAATGGCCTATTTTTGGAGGATAAACTTAGTTATTTTAATTCTGATAATGTGCATTATGGAACCAATATTGCAGCAGGTTGTATTATGATCGGTTGGAATTAGGTAGCGTTGATATATGTGACTGGTGCCTGGATTCCAAGAAAGACATGAAATTCAGAGGCACAAAAGGAAATTTAAATTGAAGAAAATGGTAAGAAAGAAGGTGCTATGTGTTAGATGCTCTGTCAAGGGCAGAAACATTGGTATCTTTGGTGGAGTTTGGATGATGATCTGCATGAGAAGCTCTGCAAGGGTAGAAAAACTGGTATCTTTAGTGGATTTTGGCAGACAGATTGGAACGGACTTTTTTTCGCGAGACCACAAAGCAGATAGGGGAACATCCAAAGATCATAGGACTCAATCATGCGATGAAGCAGGCAACTGCGCGCAGAACAAGGGTGAAGGGTCGACTACGACTAGAATAAGCGTCTAAGGCATTGCTTGGGGCGCGCAAGCCAGGCTGAAGGAGTGCCACCTGTCATATTTAAAAGATTTTTTTGAATGGATAAAGCTTTTCTAATTGGCTGAATCGTAACAATCAGGTGGGACACGTATTGAAAATTATGTCGAGGACAACAAATATTAATAGTGTCGCCAGCAAAAGCCTCATAATATATATATACCCAGCGCTTATGAACCATTGTTTCTCTCTCATCTTCCGCAACTGCAAAAATTCACCACGGGCGGATCAAAACCACTTCCGTAGGTCTTCTGAACAGGCATAGTGGACCTCTATTTTGCGTACCGATGTCAAACTAATTTTCACTGTGTAGAAGTGAAAGAACTCTGTAAAAGTGTAATGGTGAAAGAACTCTGTGAGCGAAAGGAGCTGCAGACGGATCGAAATCACTTCAATAGGTTTTCTCCACAGGTGTAGTCGACGTCTATTTTGCGTACCGATGTCAAACTAATTTTAGTTGTGTAAAAGTGAAAGAAACCTGTAAAAAAGTGTTAAAAGAGTGCAAGGGTGAAAGAACTCTATGAGTGAAAGGAGCTACAGCCTTTGTTTATTTCTCAAGCAGATGTATTTTTCATTCTGGAATTAAAATCAAATATATATTGTCGCTGCTCACTTCATTGTGTGATTTTTGTTGTAAGCAATACTTTGTTTTATTCTTTACTTGGTAATTATATGGCACTTTTTTTCGCAGGTAAGAAAACGTGTAAAAGTTTCTATTTGTATGATGATAGACGGACGACCCTTCCAGACCCTGAAATCAAGAAATATATTGAGAAGTCGAGAAGCATGGCTGGTTTGATTGTTGATGGCAAAGTAATTTTTACTTCTGTTGTAGTACATTACTATTTGGAAATATTTTCTTCATTTCTGTTTTATTTCATACCACTTTTTTAGGACTGAACTAATTGTTATATTATGTTTTCTCACTTTTGGCAGCTCTATTTTGCGTACGGATGTCAAACTAATTTTAGTTGTGTAAAAGTGAAAGAACCCTGTAAAAGAGTGCAAGGGTGAAAGAACTCTGTGAGTGAAAGGAGCTACAGCGTTTGTTTCTTTCTCAAGCAAATGTATCTTTCATTCTGGAATTAAAATCAAATATATATTGTCGCTGCTCACTTGATTCTGTGATTTTTGTTATGCGCAATACTCTGTTTTATTCTTTAGTTGGTAATTATATGGCACTTTTTTAGCAGGTGAGAAAACGTGTAAAGGTTTCTATGTATGATGATAGACGGAAACGTGTAAAGGTTTCTATTTGTACGATGATAGACGGAAGGCCCTTCCAGACCTTGAAATCAAGAAATATATTGAGAAGTGGAGGAGCATGGCTGGTTTGATTGTTGATGGCAAAGTAATTTCTATTTGTATGATGATAGACAGAAGGTCCTTCTGGACCCTGAAATCAAGAAATATATTGAGAAGTCGAGTAGCATGGCTGGTTTGCTTGTTGATGGCAAAGTAATTTTTATTTTTTTGTAATGCATTATTATTTGGAAATATTTTCTTCATTTCTGTTTTATTTCATACCACTTTTTTAGTACTAAACTAATTGTTATAGTATGCTTTTTCACTTTTGGCAGCCAATTTCCTTGATGGATAAGGATATAGTTGAGATGGTATTCTTTCCAGATGTGAATGAAGCTTGTCGAGTTCTAGGTGAGGGAATCATGGTTCAAGATTCAAACCTTGATATTTTCGCTGTAATAGGCATACCCTACAGGTAAGTTGAAAAAAGTTCATTTTTCCCCATATATGTTGCATCCTATATCCTATATTATAGTTCTTTCTTTTATAATTCTTTCTTTCTCAAGCAAATGTATTTTTCATTCTAGAATTAAAATCAAATATATATTGTCGTAAAATCAAATATATATTGTCGTAGATAAAATTGCACACAGCAATATATTCTCTATTATTCCTGAATGAGGAAATTACACACATATTTATACAATCAATAGTCTCAAGATAAGAATTGTATCTTGGACGTACACTAGTGTGGTTGAGAGATTCTCTCAACCACACACTAAACTAGGTTTCCTATTATGTAGGAACAAACTCCTCAAATGGATAATTACAACCATACACAAGTAGGAATTAATTATTTCTAACTCTCCCCCTTAATTACTACTTGTCATGATAGTCAAATCCACCACCATCACGCGAATTGCATGTACAGAACCTTCAAAAAACAAAGAGAGATCAGTGCCTTTCTAAGCCAAATATTCATGTCCGAATAACAATCACAAACAGTTGCGCTGATTGCGCCTTTCAACGCAACTGTCAGATAGAAAAGTGCACCAACCCTCTTATGCTCATACACACCATATCTGAAACCGTGAGCCAGGTGTTACTGCACTCCCCCTGCTCCTACGAGCACAAAGCTGACGTGTACACGCTAGCCACTCAAGCAATATGCCACCACCGGGCAAGTCCGATCTACCACCATCGGACAAATCCGCCAACTTCAATATGCCACCATCGGGCAAGTTCGATCTGCCACCACCGGGCAAATCTAGAACTTAAATGTGCCACCACCGGGCAAGTCCTGTAGCCACTAAGGCTCTGTATGTGGTTTCTGGCTCACCACAAACCATCACTTTACAGTGACAAAAGATGGTTTCAGGCTGACCATAAACCATTACAAAGTGGTTTTAAGATCACCATGAACTTTCAAATGCCTTTACAAGGCTTACATTCCATACTTCAACATTTGAAGTTTCTGGGTACATACAATGACTATTACAACATGCTAGGGAGTCTATTCCACAAACCACACTAACTCAAATAAACATCTACTTTGTTGTGCACCATAAAAGTTGTCGTTTTTCCTTTAGTGTCATTGTTGCACAAAATTAATATTTGGTGCAATTCAACTTTATTACCCACCACAGTACATTTGCATCATCTTTCTGATTTAATTGTCTTGGATTTACTTGCACGATTTGTTAGAGTAGCTAATTCTAACAAAATCACTCCATTGAGTTAGCTAAGCTCAATGCTTATAATTCCAAAACATTTATAAATACCACATTTTATTGTTGCAGTGGCAGAATATTACCAAAGAAACTCGAACCCAACTGTTATGGCTCGTCCATCAACATGCTAACTGGCCCTCATTTCAAACTGATGGCCTTCATAACACTTTTCCAAATAAAAGAAATCCTCCGCCCAGACTTTCTCCGCCACTTCAAGGGTACTGTCAATGGAATGGTCTCCATCCAGAAGAACCTCTGGCTCCACAATGGGCACATATCCATTGTCCTGAGATATAATAGAAGTAACAGATTGCATGATAGGTAGATCATCGAAACCGCTCCAAAAAAGACTAGAATTCCCAACATCCTGAGTAGTGGCACCTGCAGAAACAACAATATTACAGAGCTGAAAAAGAAGAAAATGTTAAACAAGTATATGCCATCGACTCTGTCTTCGTCTACAACTCAGGTCCGGTTGCCTCTCGCACTACTGCTATGGAGTAACGCGCGCCTCCTTTTTTCAACGACGACGGGAAAACCACCCTTCATGGGCGCAGTCAAGCAGTGAATGAGCTGTGGAGTTCCCACAGCATGGCGCTGAAATCTGAACATGGAAATCACAGTAGCCGCTACATACTTCATCTGAATAAACGCCATGTCTTTGTCCAAACACACCCGCGGGCCAGCATGGATCTGCCCGCTAGCTCCATGATTTAAGCAGAGTTGTCGGATCTCGGCCTCCGAGAGTTGGACTTGTTTAGCTGATCTGCTCTCTTTTGCGTTCAACAGCCGTTGGATTATATCATCCATCGAGAAATCACTTTAATTCAATCAATCAACAAGCTGGATCTGGATTTAAATTTACAGTATAAATCGAGATCTACAAATGTTCATTGCAATTCTAATGCACAGATCTCCTCCAAAGCAACGGACGAAATATCAGTTAAAAAATGGCAGCGAAATAATGGCCATGATATAAGAAACCCACCAAAGCAAAAACCCTAAGCAATTTTGAGTAGGAGATTCGTGAACTTTTATAGCTAAAGGGAAATCAGGGCAGAGAAATGGATTTAAGAATGGAATCCTTGCCTCTATGGATTTCTCCAGATTCTCCTTCCCTTCCACGCCGCCGGATTCGCTCAGAGTCGCCATGGTGAAACAGTCAAGCCGAAAGCAAACCCTCGTTCTCGCTAACACAACCGATGGAACACAGAAGAGGCTTCTCATAGGCTCCTCCACTCCATAGGCGGCCCACCGAGAAATCACCAAGCATGAGGACGTTGGTCTGGATTTCCTCAGAGATGCACTTGGCACTTGTGGCCACATCGAATCGGATGCTATGCACACATGAAACTGCCCACGAACACATCAGCGTCAAATGTAATATCATCACCCATCCTCTCTAAGCCATTTCAGAAAGCCTCTGAAATCAATCTATGTTGGCTACATAGTCACATTCCTTCACATAGCTGCGTTTCATTCCTTCTTTCATATAAAATTCGATGCGAGAGTCATCTCCACCGTATGCTGCAAGTCTCGTTCTAAATTCTCCTACAACCACTTCCATCCATCCACTATTTAAACCCTGGTTTTGGCCTCTTCTTTCACTCAAACGCTCCTCTAATTCCATCTGTTCTCCGTCCGGCGTTGTAATTGAAAAAGTAACTGGCATTGCACCCAAATTGACGTTCTTTGAATTTAAGGACAAACACCACTCTGTAGTTAGTATGCGGAGACAAAAGCCTGCAGTCGATTTGACCACGGACCTCCAACCACGAAACCATTGTTAATTTTGCAAGCACCTCGAATCTGGAGTCGTGTTCGTCTCTAGGAACAAAACGCCAATATCGTTCGTCGTCGCCCCAAATGATAGTTAAGGCTCTTGCAGATAACATGTAACCCAATTTCGATGGGGATCCTTCCAGCCAAGCCCTCTTTGTGCCCCCATCTATGAGAATTGAATTGCCGAGGCGAGCGCATAGTTCTCCCTTTGAACCTGGGACAGAGGGGTTAGCCCTGGGTACGAGCTGAGAGCATTCTTCAGGAAGGAATTTGTTCCAGAGATCGTCCGAATAGGACACAGATTTGAAGAGCTTGGAGACAAATGACAGTCTGTTAATGTCGCGCAGCATAGTCAAGGAGAAAATGGTAGATATACAGCTCTCTGGCAGGTCTAGCATACCTGTCTCGCGTTTGCGTTCAACATCGGGCATTAATCCAGCAATTGGGTCCCTGATGGCCAAGTCCACGACTAATTTTCTCTTTGTATGTTTTTTTTTTGAGCGATCAGGCCTTCTTCTCGATGCAGGTCTAGCCTCCTCTGCTTCCTCACAAGATCCAGCCTCTGCATGAAGGCATCACTATTGCTTCCACTCCACCACACTGCATCGATTGGCCAAAACACGTCCTTCACTTCAGATCCATGCTTCATTCGCACAGTTCACATCTCGATCAAGTAGCGGTCATTGCTTTCCAATAATCCTCCGCAACAGTTATCTTCCAACGAACACAAATTGATCGATCTAGAGACACCATTAATCCTCGAGAGCCTACAGCTCTTCTCCAGGTGCGCAGGTTAGAGGCACCGTAACGCACTTCTTTGATCTACTTCATTAACAGGTGGGCCAGTAGCTCTTCCAACTCGCAATCCTGCAGCAATCCAAATTGCTGCACAAAATAAAAAAAAATGCGGCCTCAATCGATCCTTCCGTGGTTCGATCCTGCCACGGCCACCAATCTCCTCCACGCAGCCCGCGTGAAAAGACAAATAATCAGCAGCATCTCATCAAATGAAGGTTGTCCACTTCCCAAACGGTAGCCCACCATACTAACAAAAAAATGCACGCAGCATTCAAAGACAAAAAAAAAAAAAAAACATTGTCGATTATGATGGACAAACACAAAAAAAATGGATTTGCTAACCAAGCTCTTTATTTCCTCAGCCCATGATGGGCCAAGCCCACGAGGGGCTAGCCCTCAGGCTCTGATACCAAGATAACATTGCACACAACAATATATTCTCTATTACTCCTGAATGAGGAAATTACACACATATTTATACAATCAATAGTCTCAAGATAGGAATTCTATCTTGGACGTACAATAGTGTGGTTGAGAGATTCTCTCAACCACACACTAAACTAGGAGAAACTAAATTCCTATTATGTAGGAACAAACTCTTCAAATGGAGAATTACAACCATAGACAAGTAGTAATTAATTATTTCTAAGTGTCGTTGCTCCCTTCATTTTGTGATTTTTGTTGTGTGCAATACTTTGTTTTATTCTTTAGTTGGTAATTATATGGCGCTTTTTTCGCAAGTGAGAAAACGTGTAAAGGTTTCTATTTGTACGATGATAGACAGAAGGCCCTCCAGACCCTGAAATCAAGAAATATATTGAGAAGTCGAGGAGCATGGCTAGTTTGATTGTCAATAGCAAAGTAATTTTTACTTCTGTTGCAGTATTATTTGGAAATATTTTCTTCATTTTTATTTTATTTCATACCACTTTTTTAGCACTGAACTAATTGTTATAGCATGTTTTCTCACTTTTGGTAGCCAATTTCCTTAATTAATAAGGAAATAATTGAGATGGTACTCTTTCCAGTTGTCAATGAAGCTTGTCGAGGTTCTAGGTGAGGGAATCACGGTTCAAGGTTCAGACCTTGATATTTCCTCTGTAATGGGCATGGGATTCCCACCCTACAGGTAAGTTGAAAAGTTCATTTTTCCCGTATATCTGTTGCATCCTATATCTTATATTACAGTTCTTTCTTTTGAAATTCTTATAAACTTAGTTTGTTGTAGAAACTTTTTGAAAAAAATTTATGGTTTTTGGGGAACAATGATTGAACCAAATTACAATCCATCGAATTAATGCATTCATATTCTAAAGATGTTTACCTCTTGGAAGAGTTTTAAAAGTTCATTCCCAACAAAACTAAGAGAGTGTTTCTTCCAGGGGCGGTGTTATGTTCCAAGCAGATTCTCTTGAATCGAATTACATTTATTCCAAATTGAAGATCTGGGTTGAGTCATATGGTGATTGTTTTAAACCCTACCCATTCTTAGAAGAAAGAGCAGCCACTGGGTCTAAAATGGTTAGTATAGTGTCATTTATCATTTTGATCCCTTTGCTCCAAATTTGATAACCAGTTTTTTATTGCTAATATTTTAATCATTGATATACGAGTGCAGAGTGCGCCAATAAAAAATATCAAGTCTTGATTACAATTATTGACCACAGTTCAGAGAATCTCCTAAACATTGTTCACTGGAGATTCTGGATGAGAGTAATGCTTATTTTTATATTCGTGATAGCTTGTCACCTTACCATTTAATCTCCAGTGCTCAGATTAAAGATTTATAGTTTAGGGAATTTCGTTGGAGACACAGCACAAAGTTTCATCTTGTTAGTCCATATAATATTTGGTTGTACAATATTGGTTGAGACTTGGGTATTAGTGAGTATTTCTACACTAACTCGGGTATTAGCGAGTAGTTCTAGGTTTTTTCATTCCTTTACGATGTTTTCCATATCTATTGTAAGTAAATTTTATTACTTTATGAAGTTATCGCTTGAGTAAACAAAATACTTGAAACATAAAAAGAACCTAATTACGTGTTGTAACAAGTGGCCAATATGAAAATTATTAGAGATTACTCTTCATCGTTGCTCTTTGTTGGAGCAACTGTTAAAAACGAAGTGATATATTTGTTAAAAGCTAAGTGATATATTTTAAATGCATAGAAATAATTCTTATGTTCCGTCATTGTC
Organism: Pinus taeda; assembly: GCA_000404065.3. Classification (NCBI taxonomy): domain Eukaryota; kingdom Viridiplantae; phylum Streptophyta; class Pinopsida; order Pinales; family Pinaceae; genus Pinus; species Pinus taeda. The sequence goes on from APFE030051277.1 coordinate 64,828, forward strand.
CTTTTGGCTTTATAATTTAATTAGTGATGGTTGGTGATTGGCCTTTAGCTTTAGAATTAGTTATATCTCGTTAGAGTATAATTATTAGTTGTTTGTGTTTAATGAAGCTTTTAGATTGTACTTGAATATATGTTTCTCTTCGCATAACTTTCTTCATTTTCATTGTTAGATTCTTTCCCACAATATGAATAATTTATCTTCATTAGCATTTATTGTTAATAGAGCAGCGATTCTATATGCGGAATCTGAATACTTTAAAGAATCTAAAAATGAAACTTTAATGCCCAGGATAAATAAATTACCTCCAGCCATTGATAATGCTCTTGCTGCAAACCATAGTCCACTTGCTTTATTTACTGAAACAGCACTCCAGCTTCAATCCAAGCAAAAGAAAAGAATACAGAAAGTATGAAGGCACTTCCAAGCTCTGCTCTCTCAGCTAGATGGTGTAAAAACTGAAGGGGATTGAGATGCTAGCTTGGGGATCAAACAGATGAATTTATAGCCAAGCTTCCATCAAGCTTCTGATGGCTATGTGTCAGGTGTTCCACAGATCAAGGTAGAGAACTCCAGATGGAGTAATGGACCACTTCAGAAGATCCAAACAAGAAAATTAATTAACTACAGTTAATTTCCTTAATTTAAGGAAATTACTACAGTTGGTTTCCAGAAATTAAGGAAAGACTGCAGTTGGTTTCCATAATTGTAGGCAGCAGTTGGTTTCCAGATTAATGGAGCTTA
>APFE030051281.1:0-25536 GCA_000404065.3 Pinus taeda
TTTACAATTGCTTCAGAAATTAGATTTACTTGTGAGCCACTATCAAACAAAGTATCAATCTTTTGATTTTTGGAAATAACTTGAATATGGAAAAGCTCATGCCTTTTTCTCTCATCTTCTTCATCAATAATAGATTGAGCAAAATTACTAGTAGATGCTTCCGAATTCTTACCTTTTATACCTATGGCTACAATGATTGTTTCATCTCCCGAGTCTGACCCCAAATCTTGCTGAATAGCTACAACAGTGTTCTTCTTCTTGCCCTCGGACTTCTTAGGTCTTAGCTCTGGATACAGAATCCAACAACGCTCATCATCATTCCCCTCCTTTTTACAATGAGTGCATGAAGCTTTGCCTTTTTGTGCAGTGTTAGCCTTCCTTGCTTTCCACTTCTGCTTTCTTTTATCCTTGCTTTTTCTTATAGTGGGTTGGGATGGTCCCCCAACTTCTGGATTTCCATTCTTTCCTCTAGCTTCTAGGTGAGTAGCTTGTACAGATACCTCATCTATACTAGTGGGATTAAACATGAGGATGGTATGCCCCATGTAGCTGTGTAGACCACCAATGTACTTCAAAAGAGTTTCTGGTGAGTCTAATGAGATACCCAACATCAATGCTCTCTTTCTAAATTCTTGAGTATACCCTTGTACACTTTTCCCTTTCAACTGCCAAAGAGTTTGCCAGCTCATCATGGCTTGTTGCATGTAGGCCAATGGATAGAAATTCTTTTTGATTGCAGCAACAAAATCGCTCCAGATAGAGATGGTCTTACTATGTCTTTTCATATCAGCTTCGGTTTTGCCTTCCCACCAAACCAAGGCAGTGCCTCCGCGGCGTAGGCTTGCTAGCTGAATCTTACTCTTGTCTGAGTCTATGTTTTGTACTCTGCAATACACATCAATTTGTCTAATCCAATTTTCCAACTTTTCAGCATTTAGCTCTCCATCATATATAGGAAAATCAAATTTGACATCCAGTTTAATCAAGGATTCTTTCTTATTATGCACAGGGCTACTAGGAGGTGTAAGAAAGCTTTCTTATTTTCCCTTTCCTTTTGAGTGGTCATGGGAATGAGATTCATCTTCTTCTTTATTTTGTTTAGAGCCCGATGAATCCTCATCCTTATGCTTTCTAAAGTCCCTATACATTTCTTCTACCATAGACTTTATAGCTAGGAAACTTTCTATGAATTGAGGGTCTGGCCCTATAGAACCTTCTTCTGACATTGTCTTCCGAGAATAGACTCTCCCAATTTCAGGATTAGTTTCCACCAACTCTCCTTCTCCTAATTTGAGCTTTGATCTAGTGAGTATTCATAGCTAAACCAACACAATATTGTCTAACCTTACAGCCTAAAGCTCTAATACCACTTGATCTGATAATCACCCTATGAGTGACCTCAGTTGAAAATTTATTAAACAAAAGGTATTACAGACTCATGTGCTGGTGTGTGTTCTGTGTTATTGAAACAACGGATCGATCAGATTGCCAATACACGGACATTTTAAATGGAAAGAAAGTAGAAAAATACAGTAAGCAACACAAAGACACAAACAATTTTTAATAAGGAGTTCACCCTATTCTCTAGGGCTATGTCTCCGGTCTAGCTTCAGTGGTGGCCTTGTTTTATTGTGTCTTTAAATAGAGAATTACAAATGCAGGGACTCAATATGAGTTCTCCTAACAATAGATTTTTCTTGGCAGGGTGGTTCTTAGATTCCCCAAGCCACTAAGAGTACACAGGCTCTTGTTCTTCCTACCAGCTCTGTGACCCTTGGTCTACAGTGGAAAGAGCCAAATGTGATGCTTAGTCTAGACAGATTCCTCTATGGGAAGGCTTGAATCTTCAACCTCTCTAGTGCTCGATGCTACCTGTGGTCAGCTCGACCCTCTGTCTCCTGTGCTGGGCTTTACTGTTTTCTAAGTTCAGTACCCCTCTCAGGGTTCACTGTTCACTGTCTCTCTCTGGTCGCTTGGACTCCTCTCCAAATCCTCCAACTCCATTCGACTGTCTTTGTTCATGGCTTTAACCATTCGACCCCTATGCCTATTCGATTCCTCTCCCACCTGCATCGATTCACCTTCTGCAGCTATGCTTGGCGTTCCCTATTCAGTGTCAGTATGAGCACTCAGGGAGTGCCACGTGTCCCCATCTAACTGGTGCCAGCATGCTTCGTTGGCTCGTTTCTTTGGTTATGTCGTGGATACGTTCTTTCTCCACCATGGCAGTCAAACGGATTCCAAATCCTTTTTAAATCACAGCTTATTTCCCTGTCAATTAAACTTCTTTCATCAGGCACAATCTTAGCTGTCCGATCTGGGCTCCTCCAGATCCAACGTCATAAGCACGTTCGTGCGCGGTTGACTTGCTCGACCGTTAGCGCGCGATCACGACGGGGTTTCTCTCACCTCCGCTACCACGCATCGATCGCTGAGTGGGATCGCTTCGCTCTCCTCCAAAACCTCTTATCATTCAAGGGCACCCCAATTGGTACCGCCATTTTCTAGAGCGTGGGTCCCACCTTTGTCCTTTAGCGCTTTTTTTGCTTTTTTTGCTTTTTTTTTTTTGTTTTTTTTTTTTTTCGCTCGTGGTTCTTCGGCTCCCAACGTGACTGACTGCTTAAGGCTCCCCCATTTCGGCCTTGTTTGCCTAGCGATGTGCGATTAAGTGCTAATCGCACATCAAAATCGCCTCCTTTTCCTGATCTGGGGCTCCTAGGGGCTATTTTGACCTCCTACGTAGTCTCCATGGGCCTCGGTCAACGCGCTTTGACCGAGGTCCTCTTCGTTCCACGCCGGCTGCCATGGCCACTGGTTCAGGGTGTTTTTGATGCCGTTTTGGATTTCATTAAAGATTTGTTTAACCCAATACAGTCAAAGTTTTTGACAGTCTTTTGTGGATCCGATTTGGATCAATAATAGGAACAGAAATACCATAAACATATCATCCATCAAAATCCACATATACATCAATACATCAATACGTTTGCACATCGGAATCAAGGAAATGAATTTCTCATTAATGAATGCAATGAACCAATGAGAGATGAGACTACCACATTCCACCCAACCATAGAATGGCTGAGTCAAATCTCTCTTCAGCCAATCACCCCCTTACCATATTCCAAGCATGAACGTGGGACTCATAGAACACATCAATAACACCAATAAACATGGATTCCACCGGATTTATCTGCCGACACTGTGAGGAATTTGAGTGCCTCCTAGTCTCTCAGACTTTACCATGCATCCACAGTCCGATCTAGGGATCACTAGGCCCTACACCGAGACATACTCTCTAGGATTTATTGTACATCCCATCCTGAGATCACTAGGTCCAATGGAGAGAAAATCCACCTCTTGGCTTTACCATATATCTCGTCATTCAACAACAAGGATTCTTAAGCCCACCGAGGCACACAATCTAGCTTTGCCAAACCCACAGTCTAGTTCAGGGGTTACTAGGACAGTGGCTTCATGATCCTCAATCTAGTTCAGGGACCACTCAGACCATGTGTTTGTCAATTTGGAGATCCATCCCACTCAACTTCAAATCCAATCCAGTCATCCCACATAAATCGTATGAGAGAAGCCATCTCAACAAAGCTATCAGGAAATGGCAAGGACAGGCTAAAAGTACTGTCACAACTGGAAAAATCCATGCCATGGCAGAAAAGAAACACAACCAATCCTATGCATGCCAAATCTAGTAAGGAAAATACACCTACAATGAAGCCTGTTGTAGGTGCTTGATCCTGCCTTTCGCTACTTGGTCTTTGCTTCCTCTTGCCTTCTTTTCCTTTCTTGCTCCAATGCCCAAGTGCTCCAAGAAACTCTAAGTGTCCAAGAGTGAGAGAAAGAGAGAGAGAATAATGAGTGAGCTCCAAAGCTAAATCGAAAAAAGGTTACCGACTGATCCTCAAAAGCCTTTTTATGGATGAGGCCTCTATTTTCTTCATTTTCCATTATTTTCCTTCATTTTCCTCCTCACATGCAACCTGTGACCTTTCACCTCCCTTTTCTCCTAATTTCCATTATTTTCATCAATAATTGTGCCAAAAATGTCATTTTTCCTTTCCAAAGCCTTAACCATTGTCTTTGCCAATTTCCTTAGCTATAAACTGCCAAATGAACATCCCCTAGGATGTCATGCCCAACATTCAACTTGGAATAAGTGTCCCTTCAACCATGGTTATTATTTTTAACTTTTATTACATGGAATTTTCACCAGGGTTGTTATAGAACCATCACCCTTGGGGGACACCGTCCTCAGTGGTCAATCACACATATCCCTCAGAAACTTGCTAAAAGAAGACACTTCTCATAGAGCTTTATAACATAGCCGAATGCAGTATTTGCAATGAAGTATCTGCTCAAAACAAAACATCATGACAACATGATAACATACTGCATAGTGGAGCTTTATAACACAACTCATTACGGTATTTACAATGATCATCCTGCTGAGTGCTAACCCACATGACATCATAACATCATGATAACATAATCACATGATAGCATAGTAACATGACAACATAATCATAATGACATAACACCCATATCGCATAGTGGAGCTTTATAATATAGCTCATGGCGGTATTTACATCCATATACATGTGTACACATAGCAACATTACCAAAAATATATACCAAAAACATATACCAAATCATATACCAAAACATATATCAAAACATATACTAAACACCATATCTAAGCATATATCGAAACATCATAAAGCATATATCAAACCAACATAGATAATATACCAAACCACCATAAAGAATATACCATGTTTCACTCACTACAAAATGTGTTTTCAGCTGACCAATGTACAAAAGAACAAAAAAACATTCAACCATCTTTCAAACCACATAAGCCCTCATAGATAAATCATACCCCCTCAAATGGATAGTGAGCGGAATTAGCTTTCCAACAGTATATGGAACTCCTCAAGTGGACTATGGAATCAAAGGTTAGAGCAGATTGAAGTTGCCCTCTTGAAAAATAGAAAACAAGGAGAAAATGCCTAAGGGTAAAATCCCGGGTCCCGACATATTGGTGATTCCACACATCAGTGATCCCACATATTGGAGGTCCAAGGGACATCAGAGCTCACTATTTTGTAATGTTTTAATATTGAAAGTCTCGATGTAGTGATGTTCCGATAATATGGTACAAAGCATTGAAGGCGTATGAGTCAGCAGCTGAAGCATTGAATGAAGGCACAAAGAAGTAGGAAATCTATATGGGTTGATCATGTGGAAGACTGTGTAACAAGAAACACAAGACAACAATAGCCACAGGAATGAATTTGACTCATTCTGTTGCATGTCTTCGGAGATTAAATGGTGGTATGGGGCTCAAGAAGAATTAATGGCTCAACATGGAGCTCCACTCAGTCATACTATGAAGGATTTCCAAGACAATCTTTGCTTAAGATCTGTGACAAGCCACCACAGTTGATCGCTACCAACTCCAGAGAGTGGTGAAGTCAAGGAGTTAAGGTGAAAGCGACGGGAACCAGCCAAGAAGCTAGAGGGACACATTGTGGAAGAGACGTGACCTGATCAAGGACCTTCATAGGAACAACAAAAGGATATTTTCCTCAATAATCTTTCATTTTTTTCTTATTTATGTTTATTTATGTAATTTCTATGTATTTTCAAGAAAGGAATAAAATCCTTTAGAATCATTTTGGGCAGCAGAGCTATCACGGGTCAAGATAGATAGTCAATCAGATAGCTAGCCCGTGGCTGGGATATTTTGCAACTGCTGATTCAGAGCCACCCATTCTCTGTATAAATAGGGGGAAGAAACACTTCGAAGAGGTTCCAAAATTTTGCACCCGAAAGGTCCAAATTCTGTTATTCCACTTTTGGTTCTATTTTCTCGTTCATGAAGGAATTGAGCGATTTCTTGCTAAATGTAATAGACTGGTGATTTGGACTCGAGGATTAATGAAGTTATTATGTTGATTCCTATCAGAGCAATGTGCAAGATGTTTTATCCTTAGTTTATCACTTCATGTATGCTTTTCTCCCTCTGAAATAGTGTAATGATGTTGCAGGTTTCACCCTTGTTCATGGTTGTATATTTGTTGCTAAGCAGTAATGATACCTGTTTTAACTACAAATTTACTTATGTAATTGTAATGTGCACAAATTTACTTAATTTTATTTGGTGATGAATGTATCCATGATTAGCGCTCAACTGTTTCTACCATTCCACCTCTTCAATCTTCCATACTTTTGTCGAAACATTATTGCTTAGGATTTTGTTTTGTTTATAGCCCTATGCATCGAATTCCCTCCTTTTTTTCCTCATCCTCACATTACTACAACACCAATATTAAATTTTCCTGTTGTGAGTCAGACACTAGAATCAGTCATTTCTCTTTGAGAGGAACTAGATCTATCCCCTGTATATTTAGATCCTTGTATGTGTTTGAGTCTTCTGTAATGAAAGACTATTGAACCAATCCCCCTTTATTCTATTTTTCCAACTACGTGACAATTGGAGTGTAGCATAAATCCCTACTCATAATGTCCAAAGCACTCCTCTCTTAAGATGTCCTAGGCACTAGTCTACAATCAACCCAGAGGATGTCTCTAGGAAGCTTTCTATATCTCCTGAAGCACTTGTACTACAGGTGCTAAAAAAAGCAACAACATCATTCTGGCATCGTTGTCAAGGAACATAATAGAATATTTTTTCTTGGGTACGAAAAATATTGCATTCCCTCTGTTAAGTGAGCAAGGGAAGTGTGGGTTGAAGATCTCTCACCTTGTCAACAACACTGTATGAATTTCATTATAAATACCTTGGTGACTCCAATGTTTGAATCTTAATTGTAAACACTCTGATGAGTCACTCCACTATCAAGACATGGAGGAGAAGATAGAAGAGATGGAGAGGTTAATAAAGAACTTGTTATATAGATTGATAAAGCTGGAGTTAGAAAATAAAAACCTTGGACAACATAACCTTTGAGTTGCTAGTCCATGTTTAAATCCATGATATAGAAGGCCTCCCCTACAGATATGGAAAGGGGAGAAGAAAGAACAGAAATATCACACTCATCCTCCACTATATATAGAAGATGATCTAGATGAACGTATACCAAATGTAAATAAAGTTTAGGGGAACTTATATTCCTCTTTTTCTGACAAATAGCAAGAACTCTGAGCATATGAAGAGGTGGAGGAGGATTTTGATGTAATGTTGAATGATGACGAGATTGATTATTACTATAAGTAGTTCATTGATCTCATGAAAGCTGATGCAACGTTGAATGATAATGAGATCGATGATTATTGTAAGTATTTCATTGATCTCATGGAAGCTCATCTATGCAAGAAATACTATTTGAGGTCATTTAGAAAGAGATCAAGAAGGCAAGATCAAAATGAAGGTACTCCTTCCTCGAAGCCTCCTAAGATAACTGATAAAGCAAAGTGGCCTTTAGATCCAAATTTCCTTAAGCCTGAAGCCCTCAAAGAAGAGAAGTCTCCCTCCCCCTCTAGGCGCATCTGGGATAAATGAAATGAGCCAAGTAGTGTCAGCGGTTTCCCCAACCAAGGAGATATTGGTTAGCGGACTATTCAAGAAAATGAGGCAGCTGCAATTTTCTCTCATCAGGTCCATGATCTAATAGTTGACTACATGGAATCTTTCTTTGGTCTGCAACAGTATTCCTCAATTCCAAGCCCAATTGGAAGGTTCATGGAGGATATTAAAAGATCTGAGCATCAACAATCAATTTGAGGGCACATATCAATTTTTTTGTTAAAAGATTTTTCAGGGTGCATACTTATTTTGATTTTTGAACTCCATCAGCATGGAGGCATAAGGTCTAGTACTTTGATGCTGGGTTGGTTCATCAGATGGTTAAAATCGGTTAGCTGAATTGATGCCTAGTACATAAGTAGGAGTTGTATATAAATCAGCTCATTAACTAAGCATTTAGTTTCTAGTTGTTAGAATTTACTTTTAAGCATTTTAGTTAGATGAGGAAAGGACACCCACCAATTAAAGTTCCATGGAGAATTTTTTGGTTTTATAGATTCATTAATTTTTTTACTCCATGCCTTATGGTGAAGGCTACTGGCCTGTCGGTTCTCAACACCTTGCCATCAAGGCACTATCCCCAGTTGGAGCCAATGTTGTCACCCACAACAAAATTTGTTTTTAGTTGACCAACATATATAAGAACATAAACATTTTTAGCCATCTTTCAAGCCACATAATCCCTCAAAGATAAATCAGACCCCCTCAAATTGATAGTGCGTTTTCTAATAGTATATGGAACTCCTCAAGTGGACTCTACAATCAAAATTTAGAGAAGAATGAAGTTGCCCTTTTGAAAACCAGAAAACAAGGAGAAAATGCCTAAGGTTAAAATCCTAGGTCCTGACATATCCGGGATCCCTCACATCGGCGATCTCACATATTAGAGGTCCAAGGGACATCATAGCTCACTATTTTGTAATGTGTTAAAACTAAAAGTCTCGATGCAGTGATGTTCTGATAGTATGGTATAGAGCTTTGAAGGCATATGGCTCATTAGCTGAGGCATTGAAAGAAGACATGTAGAAGTGGGAAATCAATATGGGTTGATCCCATGGAAGATTGTATAACAAGAAAACCAAGGCAACAATAGCCACGAGAATGAATTTGACCGCTTCTCTTGCATGTATTCGGAGAGTAAATGGATGTATGGGACTTAGGAAGACTTAATGGCTCAGCATGGAGCTCCACTCAATCATACTATGAAGGAATTCCAGGACAATCTCCACTTCTGCTCTGTGACAAGAAATTACATGAAGATACCTCGCGTTCCCATGCGCGAACATGATACACTGGATCATCTCTCACATTGATCCCAAGACGATGAATTGAGCAGTGTCAGTGGGACAAATCTTGCAACCTTTTAGGCATGAGGCTATGATGAGATGTATCAGATGTTAGAGCTCACGACTATCATGAAGATTCCCTTCAGGTTATCCAAGAGCAGTACTAAATGTAGAGACATTCTGAAGAACTGGGTAAATGAGATGGCTCAATTCAGGCTAACACCCAACCATATATACAAGACGAAGATACTGTAGAAGACGTATCAATACTTGGTGATATTTTCATGTTGACTGTATGGCTAAGAAAGCACGAAAACCTTCCCACAGAGTTGGGTGATTGCACTAGACCAACTGGCCAAAGAAGGAAAACAATGTAACTGGTCTGACATGTTGGCTCATCAACCAAAGAAACAAGTAAGAAAGGCTTGACAATCACCCAGAGGTATGCATGCAGAGATCTACATGTCTGCCTACATCCTAGATGCAAGTTGTGCCCGACAAGAGTTCCCGGGCTTGGAGTGGACATGGTCACCGACGGAAACTGCTGTAAACACATATTTCAAGTTGTTATCTGAATGTAGCTTCAAAAAAGTAATCACACGGCTGTTCGATTAGTTTGTCACCTCGGTTTACAAGATGATATTCGAATAGGATCCATCCTCCATGTCAAAGGAAGCAATGGAGGCATTGTTAGACATTGTTGATTGGTATGCCTCACCGTCCGACACCTTCATCTAAATGTTCAGTGCAAATAAGCCACCACATGTTCTACCAAAGTTTGCCTTGGACATACTTGTCATTCAGGAAGTAGCTTATCACATCTCGACAGGATTGACAACTCGACTACACCGAAAGAAGAAGGCACCTTGGCTCACTCTTCCTTTGCGGATTGGGTTATATGAGATCCGGAGTATCAAGCAAGTGGATGTTGACACAGAACAGATGAGGAAGTACCCATTTGACCTCCGAAGTTACAATCTGTATGAACCACATTGTAATGTGAAGGATCACTACACGAGAGTTCAGTTCAATTGGATTCATGGGGCATTTCATTGGGCCCATGGAGATATTGCTACAGTTTCTCCGGAACTAATGAACAGGTTGTCTTTGATGTAGAGTGGCTAGCAAAGAAACATGAAGCAACATCACAAAGAGCACCAACAGCAGTAGTAGCAGCAGATGTAATCATACCAGTGTATGACAAGGGTAAGAGGAAGATTGTCGATTGCATGGAGGAGGAGCAAAGCTGCAAGTTCCGAGCTGATCCATTAGTAGAGAAAGAAGTTATGGCTATAGAGGCAAAGAGGCACCAACGTGACATGCAAATCACGCAAAGGCAGAGGGAAAAGAGAAAAATGTAAGAAGCAGAGAAGGAGTTGCATGAATTGAAAGAGCAACTTCGGAAGGAACAAGCATTGCATAAACAAGAGAGGGAAGTGCAGCAACAATAGATACAACCACATATAGATGATGAAAAAGTCTCAAGTGACAAAGGAGGCACTGAGATCCTTGGTGATCAGCTGGAAGGAGAGATGCACAACATCTCATTTGATGAATCTCAAGATAGAGTTGTGTAGTCTCATAGAGTGTCAACTCCGGAGGATCATACATCTCCTGCGCAAGTTGAGGAACGAGTGATCGCGACTAATGTGCACAAACATCTAGCAGCCTTGGCCGATGCAACCAGAGTGCATGCCAAACCCACTAGCTCAAGTGTTCACTTTCTGATCACTGAAAATGAACGAATGGCAAAGGAACTACAGACGACCAAGCAAGGAGGAGAGTTGGTGACAACGTCTGCCCAAGCTGAACTGAAGAAGGAAATACTAGATGAGGTATTGTCCCTTGACACGGTTATGCGAGCATTGTACTCCAAGTTTGGTACCATGCATAAGGCAGTCGTCCATTTCAACGGATGGCAGTAGTGATGTGCTAGAAGAGCACGTATCTTGACGAACTTGCATGTTGTTGTTGATCACATGCAAACATAGACAATGAAATACAAGGGAGCCCCGCTTCACTTTCCTGAGATGATGAGGACCAATGCGGTTGAGCTGAAAGCATGTATCCAGAGTTAGATTTGGAACTATGAAGATCTCCTGCAGCTCATCACTAGCATATAGGCTTCCCATGCACGAGTATTCAAGAGCATGGTAGTTGTGGTGCGTATACATGTGATCCCATCTAGTGGGACTCTCAACCAAGTGAAGACAAAGAAATAGGTCTGACTGGAGCTTGACTCATACTTTGACGAGTTGATGTGCATTTCCACCAGCCTAGACTTGCCCACCAATGCAGACATCATGCACAAGTATGTTGTTAGTCCGGCTGCATTGAAGAGAATGATGTGCATGCTTTTAGATGAGTTGGATAGAGGAGCCTGAGTAGTGTACCTGGATGCTATGGAGGTAATAGTTAGGTTTCATACAAATGTCACCGTGAAACACACGAACACCATCAAGGGCTACTGATCTTGGCATCAGTCTGTTACTATCGATCAACATGAGGATGTTGAGGAGTTGGACTTTCATGGTTGTCTAAGTCAGAGTGATGTCTACCTTGACTTGCTCAAGCCATTTTGTTTCACATGGGTACATGTGGATTGTAATGTAAAGTCATGTCAAGTGTAAGTCAAGTTGTGATAGTTGGATGTAACAGTCATAAAATAGATGAAGAGTCATGAGGGTAGTTGAACTGTCACAAAGGGGAAAGTCAAGGGTCACCCCACCCTTTGTTATAAATAGTCCCTCATAACTCATTGTAAAGGCTTTTTGTCAGCCAAGCTTCCGATAAGACTATCTTGGAGAGAGCTTGGATAGTATTGTATTGAGCCTTGGCTTCTCTAATGTGCAGAGCTACTACATCTATTTGGAGAAGCAGGCAGATGTGGTTGTAATGTTCCATTATTGGAACTAGTGGTTGGACATGGATGTATTGTATGACTGTAACTTACACCTCTTTATATAATAAGAGTCAGCACGTTTCATGCATATGTTGTATTATATTCTATGTTATCTAGTTTACTTTAAATGATATATGTATTGGTTTGCTTACGCATGCATGTATAGACTATTTTGTATAAGTATGTATGAATCTTTCTAAAATGTGTTGTTGGTTTAACCATCACTTTGGATTGCTTGCTAACTTGCCTTCCATGTTGCAATGTATCTTTGCTCATGTGCTCCCTTCCAAGCCAAGTACTATTACAGGTTTCCAAGGGGCAGGGGCCACTGACCTCAACCCCCAAGTGTTATAACCTCTCATGCACCTTCCTTGACTCACTGCAGCTGTTACACCCTTGCTACCAACAAATTTCTCTTACTTGTCTCTGTGTGAAATCGCGGTCAAGGCATTACCATACGACCCACTGCTAGGACTCCTACACCAAATAGTTTGAGGTCTAACTGGGACTTCTTACCGGGGAGATCCCCAGGTCCAGCACCATCAACACATTGCTATTTTATTATTGATGTTAATTATAATGTGTATTAATAATTTCAAATTAAAATATTTTTAATAAAACATTAATGTTCACTTGTTTATGAATGTAGTGGTTTTGAATTTAGTTTTAAGGATATTTTGATATTTCAAATTATAAAAAGACAAAATATTTATTAATAAAAAAAACTAACATATTGATGAGATGTAGATCAATTAGTTTGTGTGCGGTTTAATCTTTACTGATTTAAATCTAATAGAGAAAAATTGAACATAAAAACCAACCTTTAAAGAAAATCAAAATTATCCCAAAAAATTTATAAAAACAATTCTATCTAACATTAAAATTAGCCCTGACCTAAACCAACCCTAAAAAAAATTAAAAAATATATATATAAATAAATAAATAAATAATTCTTACAGATTTCCTTATTTTCATATTAATAATAATATATATTTTTTAAAATATAAATATATTTTTAATAAAACCATCACTAAATATATATAGGCAAAGCACAAATACAAATTTGACTAGACATATTTCAAATAAATAATATATTATTTTTTCCTTTCCACGGTGACATACGCACACGTGGTTTTGATTTCGTCGTCAATTTATGAGTCTACATAGAGCTTGTGGAACTTCTGAAATGACGAAGAGAATATCTAATTTCCGAACAACGTTGGTCAGATTCGAACCTACGACTCTTTGTGGGCACTCCTAACTTCGTTAAGGAATACGAACCTTCCGTTGAAATTGATACATCCAATAGCTTCTGGAGTGTAAGTTATAGTCTTTGAAATATCTGTTCCGTGTTATTCAAATGACCTTTCGATTAAAGTCTTATTTAAATGACCTTTCTGTTCACTAAGAGTCAGTATATGTATATTATCATTATCATATTCATAAATGTCCCGCTGTGGTTGACCCCATACATATATATATATATATATATTAAATGATTTTAAGTAAAATTTATTTGTTTTATAAATTATATGAATTTCTGATGGATGATATATATATTAATTAATGATGTTAGTAAAAATAATTTGTTTTATGAATTTATATGACATTTTTCTAATGGATTATATATATATATATATATATATATAATTAATGATTTAGTAAAAAATATTTGTTTTATGAATTTATATGACATTTTCTCTCTCATAATATTAAGTTTATATATTGTATTTTATTATTTGTTAATTTGTATAGTAATTTTATAATTGTATTAGATAAACGTGAAAAATAAATATAAATTTAGAGATGTAAGTTAGTTAATTTTTAAAATTCTATTTATTAGAAGAGATGACGAGAAAATATAACGATTTGGATTTAAAAAATGATTAATTTGTCAATGTTCAATAGGGAGATAAAATGCTAATTCAATTTCTTCTTTTTGTTTGCTAAAGTGTCTCACACCAACTCTTATGTAGCTAGAGTAGTCATATAAATTAAATGGATGATAAATGTCAATAGGCATCAATCCATAAAACTCATCAAAACACTTCATAATACATCTCACATTGCTAAAATTCAAAAAAGTCTTAAAACTAACTAAATTATAACTTTATTTTAAATTCTCATTTTTATTTTTTATATATATATATATTTCTTTCCCCAGGAAAAATCGTAATTTTATTAATGAAAACAAAATTACATGTTGTATATTCTTGTAAAGCATTCATCAAGCCAGTCAAGATTGGTGATCATAAAGCCGATACATATAAACTATAGAAAAACATGTAACCCTTTCCTCCAATTCTTCTTGTCTACTTTCTGCCATTCTCCTTGAGATGGTGTGGTAGATACAAGAGCTAGCTAGTTTTCTTCATCCATTTTCGGAACTTCCTTATCCGAGTTTGAGCTATCTGAAACATGTTGACGTTTATATCCTCCCAGTGCCTTAGATTCAGATCTCCCTTCCTGTTGCATTGTGGGAACTAGGTTTGTTGTCGCTTCATGATTTGTTTCCTTGTTTTCTACCTTTTCTTGTGGATTCTAGATTTCTTGATTGGAAGTGGGATCCATTTCTTCTTCATCCACTTCATTTTCGGGTAGATGTTGAGAAAAATTCCATCCTTTAGGTTGTTTCCCTGATTTCTTCTTCCTTCGTGGCTATTTTTTTACCTTTGGACATATATTTTGTAGATGTCCTTTCTGTCTACATATTCTTCATATGAAAGTCGTGTTTTCAAAATCTAAAAATTATGTCCAAACCTGCTTGTTATGAGTCACGATGATGTGATTCGATAGTCTTTTATTGAGATCCACCTCCACACAATTTTTGGCTAAAGTGTAGATTTGTTCTTCAACTCTTTGTGTGTTTATCTTTATAAATCACCCTAAGAGATCCCCAATGCCTTCTAGTACATTATGATGCTAGAAATGTAGTGGGAGGTTATGCAATCGAATCCAAACTGACATTCTTGATACTAACATTGTATTTGCATCAAAATCTAAAAACAAGGGAGTAAAAAAAAGTCTCGTAGATCCCCATAACCATGGGTCTTCTTGCAGAATGTATTCTCATTCCTATGATGATGCAAGCTTAACTATGAATAAGCCTTTGGAGCAGAGGTGGATCTCACAGTTTATTGACCAATTTGTGAAGATCCAGTGAAAAAATATCCATTGGCTTTGCCTAAAAACTGTTGAATTGGCATATAACAGCTTGAGCTTCATATGTTGTGAGCAAATCGTTATTTTCTAGTAGATCTATGGTTAGTTCAGGAACGTGATTCAACTGTTCTAGTATAAAGGGGTTGGGGATGTTGTGTGACTGTTCTAGATTTGGAGATGCAGCTGATTTTCCATTTAGGATATCTTTGAAAGACAAAGATTCTTGATTCAATGTCGGTCCTTTGGGAAGGCTCGATCTAGTAACACCTCCGACACCCTTTTTCTTGCTCGATCTAGAAGATCCTCCATGGATTCGAAGATTTAAAAATATGGTAGATGATGGGGTGATATTGTAGTCTCAGAGTCTCAGTTCATCCTACAACAATTTGCCTCCACTTACCAGGATTTGAAATAAGACCAGATACCCTAGAGAATGTGGAATATTTTGCTTCAAAGTAATAACCTTTGTAGAGGCCCGCACCCAAAAAAGATTTGATTTCCCATATGTAGTTTTGATAAATATTTGGAAAGATCTCTATGAATCTAGATCCAGGATCCTTTCATGATCCTTGTGTGATTTAATATCCGGATCTGGCTTAAAATATAGATTTGTGAGGCTTTTATAAGGAGGCTGCAGCATAAAGAACAAACTTATAAACGAGATCCACACCTTGGGAGCCCTCAGATCAGTTAGAAAAAACCTCTGATCTGTCAAACTAAACCACAAATCCAACTCTGGTCCTCCCCTTCAACTACTTAGAGCCCTCAGATAGATGATAATCTCCCAATATCGTTGGTTTGTTGATGGATCTACTATTGGGTTTGTTCCATAAGGGTAATTCATCACTTCATTCATTGTGCCTTTTAGATATGTGAAAAACCTCTTTTGTGATTAGAGAAGTTCCAAACATCAAACTCTATTCAAAGTGTTCGATTTTCCAAGACGGAACTAGATTCGGCACAGATCTATGCCCCCCTCCATCTTTGATCGCTTCATTCAGAAGAAACCTTACTCACAGATCTCGAACCCTCATAAGACTGTGAATCCCTTGTCCTTCATTTGATTTATCAAGACAAATCCAGATCCGTCACAAATTTGTGTTTACCTCCATCTTTAATCACTTCATCTGGCAACTAGCTAGCGCATAGATCCAGAACTCGGATAGTACCGCAACTCCCTAGTCCTTCATTCGTGACATCCACTTGCCTCTATTCATTCCGGATGAAAGGAGATTGTGGGGTAAGGAAAAATCCCTTTCATTTGCAAATTTCGATCCTGAGGCCTATGGGTTATGGCCCACTCTTTATCGAAAGCCTTAAACATTGCTTTTGCCTCAAAAGCCCAGGAAGACTCACTCTATTAAAACCACAGGAATATGCATAATACACAGGGAAACACACCCTGAACACATAAGCCGGATCTCAAAAATTATACATCCGCGACCATAATTATCGGCGGGTCCGCTCTTCTGCTTTCCATTTTGCAGCGCTTCCCCGTCTTCGATCTCTACTTATCGGCTATTAGCGTATCACTATATCGCATATCAACATTTCAGATGTTGGCACACCCATATTCGCCAGCCCTCAACTCCTCCGATTGCGAATTGCGATCACATCTTGACCATCGATCAGGCTCGCGATCTGACGGTTGTGATTAAATCGCGCGATCGCATTTCAAAAATCCTCAAGGCGAGACCCCTTCCACTTCAATGTGCTGATCCGATCAGTCTTACGGACCCAATAAGGGTATAGGTTCCGTCTATGAAATTTCAAGTGTGGATTTGGATCCAGTTCTGTGTTATTAAATGGAATTACGCTTTAAAGCCATTTCCTCTGCCATACTCTATTGTGAAACACACAACACTCAGGTAACAATTAACTATGATATTTTAGATTGCCATCGATCCTTTCAGTGATCGATGGTCACTCAACACACTTATAAATGGGATTTAAACCATTCACGGATATATACAGCATAACTGAAATACACAGGCACGCGGAAATCCATAGAACACACAATCTATTCATTATACAATATTGAATATAGGATAAGGCATTTCAACCTTAGAACAAGTTCTCCTTTCGGTTACATTTTGACCAGTCTAGTTTACACAAATTCTATATATCGCTCTATATCCCTCTCACACACACAGAATCTCTTTTTATAAGAGATTACAACAGTCGTGGATCATTTAAGATGCACGATTTCTTCCCACAATCACTCAACAACCCTTAATTCTCTCTATAGCTCACTATATGGATATATATGGCAGATTACATTAAATCGAGTCTTCTAGAGACTTTTATCCATTCCATCATTTACTCTATTTTAAAATAAAATTGTCCCCTATTTTGCTTTGATGGTCCACGTCCTCCTTGCTTCCTCCGTTTTGGATTCCTCTTTTAATGAAGAGTGTCGGATGCTCCTGCATCAATTCCCCAATTATATATATATAACAAGATTCTTAATATGTAAATAGTATTTGTTACAATACCATGAGTTGATATTATCAATATCACAGGGGCTAGAAAACCATAACTTATTTCATATGACACTTGTTCATTGCATTTTTTAATAACCAATTTAATTAATGGGACAAAGTGGGCATAACTACTTTGATTGTAGAATATTCTATGGAGGTTAAATCCCTACCATCCACCTAATAATTATTGATAGCTAAATTAACATTCTGGAAATGGTATTCCAAGATAGACTTACCTATCGGTGCAATTAGCGTTTTCGACATGAAAATAAAATATAATTTGTAGGATTAGTCTATAATTTGAATATTTAATTATTTTATTTATTTAACAAAATACTAATACTATAACTTAAAAATCTCAACTTTTTATTAATATGTATATAACTTATGGGATTAACATGTAGTTTAAGAAATCTTAATTCAAGGACATCTAATTAGTTTATTTATTTAATAAAATGTATAAAATTTTATATTTTTTTGTTTGTTTGCAAAAGTGTCTCACATCAATAGTTAATATGATTAGATTTCCTTGATGTATCCTCTTGCAAGTTTTGGCATGAAACCCTCAAAATCCAATTGTGCTAGGGGGAATTGAATTTTTAGAGAAGATGCACATAGAGGTAGGCTTTGATCCACATATATGTTCAATGGTCTTGAAACCATTAATATAATTCCTATGTACACAACTACACATTCTACCACTACTTCAAGGGGTTCCCATGGCTTATAAGGTAAGAAAACCCACCAACCCTTAATAGGGATATATTTTTTTTGGTGTTTCTTCCCGACTACTACAAGTTTCAAACCTTGGTTGTCTTACATAATGAAATACTCAAAAGCCAATCATGCTAGCAAGATTTGAATTTTCATAAAGGATGGACATGGGAGTGGGCTTTGATCCACATATGTGTGCATAAGTCTCAAGAAGGTAATACAATCTCTATGGGTGCAGCCACATGTTCTACCACTAATTCAAGGTATTCCATGATTTCCAGGGTAAGTGCCATTTTAAGAATTGAACCTTTACCAAAGGTAAAAAGCTCCACACTTTTCACAATTTCTTGAAAGAAGTACATAGGGTGAGATTTGATCCATTTATGTGTGCATGTGTCATGAGACCATTAATATGATGATGATGATGATGATTAATGTTCACTAAGACTAATATGGTTTACTATACCATAAGAAGGTAACATATTAATTATAATTCTTTAACATTTTATTTCTATGCTCAAAAGGAAATGAGAGAAGCGTTCTCAAATCACCATAGTTTTTCGATGGGAAAAGGTCAAAAAAGTTGGTAACATGACAAATATTTTGAAAATTAGAACAAATGTGAGTATAAGATGGGAAATCTAAAAGAAAGTGATTTTCATCTTCACCCCTCTTAAGATTACACACATGACAAACTCTTTCATCCCATGGCATTTTAGGATTGAACAATGCCTAGTTTCACTATGAAGCCTATGGCAATTACTTTTTATCTTGGAAATTTTCATTTTCTTAATAACTAGAGTCAAAACAGAAAGATAATTTTGGTTTTTGAGATTGGGGTTGATCCCATCCTTGTGATATATAAGTTTCCTTCTTCCCTCTAGCTATTTATTGCCCCACAATTTCTCCTTAAATTTGGAAGTAATAATGTTTTTAATATTATTTGGATCTTGCAAGATGATCTCCTCCTTTAGTCCCTAATGGTCTAGCCAAGAGTGAACATTTGTATGCCACCATCACTTGAGCTAAAGGTGGGGGCTTTAGTTAAAGTTTGAAGAAAAATTAGGAAATTGTTGGCATCCATGTTATATAAATTCTTATTATATATAAGATACCTAGTCATAACCATCCTTTCAATGGCAGAAATGCTTGCTTCAATGAGGAGGACAGAGTAGGGAACATTTCATTTGATCTTGAGGTTGTAGGTTATAAACTAATTTTGGATCTATTCAACATTCATTCCATTATGGAAATTTTGAGGCCTAAAATGGGCTTCCTAACTAAAATAATAAAATAATAGTTAAAATAATAAAATAAGAGATATGGATTTTTAAAGAAAAAGAAAGTAAACGACTTTTTTATTTATTGTTTTTTTGCTTAGGCTCCTTATAAGTTTACTCAAATTTCATGTGTAGACACTCATTGTATTTGGTTCAACTAAGTTCTACATCCAAAAAATATGCACTTTGCATACTTTTGAGTAGAGTCACACCAAAAAAATATGAAAATACATGAAAAAAACGTATTCCTCTCGAGATTCTTTGGATACACTACAACATCAAACTTCAAATCCATATAAAATAATAGGAACAATGAGAGTCTCAAAGAGAATATTTGTTTAATCTGAAATCCAAGGATTTGTTGACTTACGATTGTTTTCAAGCCAATACACTACAAGGAAGAGACCTTCTAGTGGATGTTTTTGTGGAAGCCCCTATAAAAAGAGTCCAA
Organism: Pinus taeda; assembly: GCA_000404065.3. Lineage (NCBI taxonomy): Eukaryota > Viridiplantae > Streptophyta > Pinopsida > Pinales > Pinaceae > Pinus > Pinus taeda. The sequence goes on from APFE030051281.1 coordinate 19,846, forward strand.
AAATCCATTTGTAGTGGAGGTCACTAGAGAAGGTGGGAAGACGGATGTTTTAGTGGACTTTTTTGGTGATGCATCTGCAATATACAAACATACTCATGCTTTACTATCCATACAATCATCAATGTCGAATAGAACATGGTAAATTGTGGAAGATTTATTTTTATAAAACAAAAAACATGGTGTGCTAAATAACAAAATGCGTCGGTGCTTGAATAATCAATAACATCAGGAAAAAAAAGATATGTTTTGAAAAAAATTGGTGTTATATACACCTGCAACACCAATGCCCTTTTGTAGTAAAACGCTTTGGTGCATACCTAGAAGGAGCACCACTATAGTTTTTAAATTAAAAAAAAAAAATTGTGATTTTATATTCCAATGGAGCATCAATGTTGTTAATTTATTAAAACACCCCAAGGAATCTTCTAAAGAGCATTTCTAAGTGGTTTTTAATTAATTTTTTTAAATGTGGTGTTATAGTGTAACAAAGCATCGATGTGGTACTGGTATTAGAAAGCCCTAGGGCATCTTAAAAAAACACTGCTATAGGTTTTAACATAAATAAATAAATAATAGTTGTCTTAGATACTTGACTCACCGGTGTGGTTATACTAACGCACCAAAGGAGGGTTAAATAAAAAAACCTCCGAGCCATAAATTTCATTTTTACCGTCTACATTGTTGGAGAGCTCTAAAGCACTAGTTCAACTCTTTCCTCATTCAAGCACTCTAACATGAGTGTTTTTCTTGCTCACCATCTTTCTGTACCATGCTTAGTGCATGCATTTCTAATTTTCTCAAATGGTGGTAAAATTTGTTTTTGTCAATTACGTGTCAACAATGCATCCACGAAAAGAAAATGTTTAGGTAATGTCTATGTTTCTCTCAAACTTAATATTTAGTGAATTAGAATTTCAAATTAGCTTAAAACATCCACTATTTTTGAAACAAAAAAAAAAACCTTCATAATGCACTTGATATATTCAGCTCACACCGATAACAGTGCACCCTGTAAATTTACAGGGTGCACCATAGTTTGATGCATGAATGTAACACACTACTATTGTTCCGGTGCATTTTGTAAATGAAAACACATAAGGAAAGTTATAAATCGTACGTTATTGCGTACATTTTTAAGTTACACCTGTTGAGTTTATATTTAAATAACACACCACAAAATAATATTAAAAGATATAGCTTGGTGCGTTAGATAACCTTAAAGTTCCATTCTTGTGCGACAAGGTTATACATGCACACCGGTGCATAAGTGGGATGCACCACAATGAAAATTTAAATATGTGAACCAACAATGGTGCGTCATACATATTTGTGCACTAATGTCAGTGCGGTTGAGTTTGATAGTACACGAAGGACGGTGCATCACTATTTTTTTAGCGCATTGGAGATTTTCATTTTTAATAAAAAGTTATGTTTCCATATTTATAAATACATTTTTCATTTAATAAAAAAAATGCATTTTATGTATAAGGCTTATGCATTTTATATGTCAATCATGTAGCAAAGACATCGAGCAGAGATGTTAGTACAGGGAGTAGTAGTAGGAGCAGGAGCAAATGGTGGACCAATACAATATGGTTTGACCATGGAAGGCTAGAGAGAGGAAGAGGGAGAGGGATTTATAACCTCACCCTATTAGCACAACGACCCAAGTGATCTTAAGGAATGTAGGCCTCCTGAAGTTCTATGAAGAGGCTACATCCTTGAAGGTGCACTCTATGTTGTTGGTTAATCTAATCCAACGATATTTCTTATTTTGTTGCATAGGAGGTTAGGTGCCTCTCATTATTATCCACCACCATTGCACACTTTAGTAGTGGTGGGAAGCACAATAGTTTCCCTTTTTTGTATTATGTCGATTATTTGATTCACACGCCATGATGTATTAGATGGTCTACCATTCTTTTTAGGTAGTTTTGTATGACTTTATATAGATGTCATGCAACAATACATGAGAGGGTGAGCTTGCCTACTTCTTTAGATATTTTTTGTTTACTTCTTGATAGATTTCTAGAGACAAGGCATACATTTGACTGTCGCTCTCCTAGGATAATGACTGAGGCCTAGATGTGCATGTGAGTGAGATGATTCCCAAGAGGGGTTTGTTGGAGTATCCGGCCAGGATTTCCGCCTAGGCATTGGCTCTACTAGCTAGTGATTTTTAACATGATTTTATCTTGTTGTCATTTCTATATGCGGGGATTGATTGGAGATGGTGTCCCAACATCCTCTTCACACCGACTAAGTATCTAAATGACAGAGGTAATATTAGTGTTTTCTTTAAATTAATCTAGTTTCATTTTATTGTTTAATTAATTTGAATAAAATCTATTCTAACACGTTATTTAACTATTTTTATTAAATTGTTTAATGAAATTGTCTAATTATTGTTGTGTACTATATATTTTTTGGACATTGGCACATTCCATAGGGACGTGCCTCCACACCAAATGGAGGATATGAGGAGATGAGAGAGCCCCAAGAGGGCGAGGAACATCCTTCGAGGGGCGTGGGCATCTAGGTCAGGTGGGTTAGTATGAGATTTCGGATGGACTGCTACGATAGATTAGCTAGAGTTTTCGTTGAGGAGGGAGTCTGCTCTGCAAAGCCTCGAGACATCAGTGCAAAGCATAGGATCATGGATCTCTATAGGGACTATCTACACGAGATGATGTCTCTTATGCATCATATTGTTGGAGCTAGTATGGTACTAGTAGCGATGATGGATGCAGGGCATGCATCGATAGATACGTTATATGAGGGTAGTGATCATGATGATGAGTGTGGTGATCATGATAATGAGCGTGATGATCATGATCATGATGATGAGGGTGGTGATCATGATACTTTTCGTAGTACTACCCCATTGGATCATGGTCATGTTATTGGTGATCCTTATGGTAGTACAACTCCTCCTCAATCACATGATGATGAGATGATAAAGCTAGCGGATGCACCTTATGTTTCTCTTGACAGACATTGAGGTAGTTGACCATCCAATGTCTTCTATTGCAGACCAAGTTGGCACTACTACCTCTATTTTATCTGATATTTGATTGCAATTATTTGACTTGTTTATATATATATATATATATATATATATATGGTAGATATTTATTTTTTTTGTTATTATTTATGTGCTTAATTTATATGTTGGTGTTGATGTCTATATTGATAGGTCATGTTAGATATGTTCATTTAATGTTCTTGCATATTATAGATGTGTATGTGATAACAATTATTTGACATGATATGTACATTAATTTGAGAATGTATGTGGTGATTATGTTAGATTATAATGTTTGTGTTTTGTTAGATGTGATCACGATGATGATACGTTGTTAGATTATTATATTCGTGTTCTAGCTAATGATGTTTATATGTGCTAGAGGTGTATATAAGTACATGATGGTAGTGAATTTGAATGTGTATCTTAGATGATATTTATGTTTGTTAGATGGTTATTATCATGATGTTTAGTTTTATGAAATGATATTTATTATAGATTATGTTGGTGAACTGATATCAAACTTTTATATATGAAATTGCATGCAAAATAACTTACTTTTAAAAAAATGCAAAGATATTTTTATAAATTACAAAGCTTATTAAAGTTTAAATTATGATTGTAAAATTAAGATAAATATTTTTCTATTGCTTAAATAGTTCATTCATACTCATTCTAACTTAATTAGTAAAATATTTCAATACTCCCAAGGAAAAAATAATTAAATGTAAAATAATTTAGTTAGTTCTTAATAAGACGAAAATGTGCAACTCATTCAATTTTTAATATAAAATAGTGATGATGATGATGATGATGATGGTTAACGTCCGCTGAGACCAAATAATGATCTATCGGACCTAAGAAGACAAATTATTTATTTTGATTTAATATTTTATTCCTATGCTCAAAAATCTTGGAGAGAAGCCTCCCGAGTTCACTATAATTTTGGCATTTTAAAAGGCTAGGAAGGTCAGTATTGTAGCAAAGGTTGTGAAATTGAGATCTAATGTGGTTGTACGTAGGACACTCTAAGAGGAAGTGGTTTTCATCCTCGATGCTCCCATTCTAACAAATATTGCAGATCCTTTCCATCCATGGCGTTTTAGGAACTACCCAACGGCCTGTTTCACTATGGAGCTCATGAGAATTCGTTCTAATATTTGCTATATTAATTTTCTTCTTTGAGCTAGTTAAAATAGAGAGATACTTTTGATCTTCAAGGGTGGGGTTGATGACCTTCTTATAATAACTTAATTTTCTTTTAGATGCTAAATCTTTCTCACTCCATAATTTTTCTTTGAACTTAGAAGTAACAATATCTTTAATGTTATTTATGTTTTGCAAAGCATCGTTCTCATTGATCTCCCAATAGTTTAACCAGGCCCTTGTGTCCTTATGCCATCCTTGGTTAAGCCTTAGGTGATTATGGCTGGAATTTAAAGCTAGCTTAGGAAGTCTATGATTGTCTATGTTATTGAGCTTGTGCTTGTACATCAGAAACCTGAGCATAGCTAGGCTCTCAATAGAAGAAAGACCTGCTTCTATAAGGAGAATAGGATATGGTGTATTACTTTTAATTTTCAGGTTATTAGTGTTGGGTTCTTGAGAACCCTAAGTTTGAGATACAACCCCCATATTCCTTTGCTATTTTCTTCTTCGACACTCTTCTACTCTTCTATTTCATATAACTTTTCATATTTAGAATCTCCTCCTCGATTTAAAGAGAAAAATTAGAGTTGAAGTACCTCTCTACTTTTGTAGAGTTTTTTTGAGCCCTAGTTGAAGAATGGAAGAGACAGTGCAGATTGGGGTTTGCAGGGGTAGCTTCCGTCCTTCCCTGGGTTCCCTTTTTGCTAGGTTCAAGGATTGTTTCTATAGGAGTTAATACCATACTTATCATCCAATATGTGGTAAGGTTGCATCATGAAGCTAAGGGAGCTCGAGATTAATATATTCACTAGTAAGGGCCCTATAAATAGGGGGTTGCGTAGAGACTTAGGAGTAAAAAGGAACAATATTCCATAAAAATTTAATCTCTAAGAAACCAAAGTTTTTAAGGAATAAAACTACTAATAGTAATTTTGGGGGTGATAGGGTAATGACACACTACAATGGTTATGCTCATAGTCACCACCAAAGAGAGGAAAACAAACCAGAATAATTCGTGCTCATCTCTCCTAATTTATTTGAAGAAACCAGATTCTCTCAAAAATAGAACAAACTCTAATATTGTAACATTAAAAAAATTAGAACAAATGAATTAATTGGAGTAAACTATATAGTAATCATTAGGATTGAGAGCAATCTAGAAGTGTTGAAACTAGGCCTAAGTCCAAGATTGCTTGAGTGATTAGGACTAGGTCCCTCCATCAACAACCACTTAAAATCCTTCCACCTCTTTTATTTCATACTTATAATCCCATGATTTATAGTTAACCTAACTTTTATTTTTATATTTGAACGAAATTGATATGTATGACACCGATGGTAATTGATTGGTTAGTGATTAGGACCTAGTCCTATACGATTTATATATATATATATATATATAGCAGAGCTAAAACATATTGTAATAATATTTTGATTAATTTATTTATTTTGATAAGTTGTTTTGAAATAAACAAAGTCTTTCGGTAGAAATCACATGAGAGAATTTTTTTAGCCAA
>APFE030051291.1:0-11469 GCA_000404065.3 Pinus taeda
AAGGGTGAGCTAAACAACACAATATTGACTCAGCTAAACAACTAAGGCAAATTTGATTTTTGAATATACAAAAGACCCCTATTGCTCTCTCATTCCTTCCTTTTAAAATTTCTAGCCATGCATCCCTCGTGGGTCCCTCCACCAATTCGATTTTCCTCAAGGAATTAAAATTCCTTCTTCCCCAAGTGCGTACTTCATGTGGGCCCCATATTCCACTACCAATTTAATTTTATTTTTCTCTAATGTTGGTGGCCTCCATTTCTCCAACTAAGTGGGGACTCCCTCAACCTACTTTTCCTAGGTTTTCATGCCAAAACATTCACAATGCTCAAATTGCAAAAAACAAGAATTCTTCTTAACAAAATTACTTTAATTGGGGATAATACATAATAGATGGAAAGATTCATATCTAAGTATTGATTCATGATGTTATTGTAAGAAAACTAACATATAAGGATAAAGATGCAAAATGAGGTATAACAAACATTTATCAAAAACCACAAACATTGATTAACTATCTTATAGATTTATGTTCAAATGAAGGAGATTGGGTTTTGGATTTGTTCTCAGGTTTAGGTAAGTTTTATTATATAAAATTGAATATCAATATATGCTTTCTTATTTTTTATGTGTTTATACTAATTTACTTAATTATTTATTTTGCACTTGATGATTAGGTACAACACTAGCATGTTGCCTACAAAAGGAAGAAATTGCATAGCCATTGAAAAATACTCACTACAATGTAGTTTTATTTAGCAAAGAATTAATGTTATTCAATTTCTTCCAGATGCAATGCAAGAAGTTGGTTTGAGGAAATGAAATTTTAATGAATCACGTGTGGAAAAAAATGCAAAGGAACCTCAACCATCGTTAGATGGAATGATTGAAAAATGACACTTCGGGATATTTGCAGACAACAAGGATCCATCAGAAGAGGAAAATGACCAAACTCAAGCACATAATACTATAAAAGAAGACAATAATGAAACTCTAAAAGATGATGAACATGGATTATATGATAGTGTTGATTGCAAGGATTATATGGTATGGTTGATTAAATTTAAGTTATGCTTGCAAATGAAGTTCAATTTTGAGAATTATTCACTAGTTATATTTGTAATGTTTTGAAGTTGAGATTTTATGATAAGAATACGTATTCAATTATTGTTCTTATATGTTTAATATTTTTATTATCTGCTTTTCACTTCAATTTTTTATGTGAATCATTAATTTAAAAAAAAACAGCGAATATTATTAGTTTTCGACATAAAATTCATAAAAAATGCTATTTTTAAAACATTTTTTGTTAAAATTTTCCCATAAAAATCAATTATTTGACATTCTATTTTTAGCAAAAAAATCCCAAAATGTGTATTTTATTATTATTATTATATTCAAATGTATATTTTTTTTGTCAAATGTTTAAAATTATTGTTTTTTTCGTGGCAATTATTTAATGTACATCGAAATATTAATTAAAGATACACAAGTATATAAAAAATCCTAACTTTAAAAGATTGACTTTTCTTTTTAACTATGCAAAAAAAATGAATATTTCATTACAAAAAAATTTGAAAAACAAAAACTTGAAACCACGTGAAAAACAAACATCTCAAGGAAGAACAAAAATATGACTACTTAAAAAATTGTTAAATAACCAACATTTGAAAAATAATTATCCATACTTAATACATTAATTTGAAGTATAAAAATAAATCCCAAAAAAAGGTTGATGTTACATCAACGCTTTTTGAAATCAACATAAAATCAATAACATTTAAAAAAAATGTTCACACTGGACATGTAAGAAAATTTCGTATAAAAAATATGCTTAAAAAAAAGTGTATTTTAAATCGACACTTTTCAGATATTTTTTTCTATCCCTGAAAAATGAGAACTGGGTACCGTTCTCGTTAAGTTGGTAACTTCATTTATTTGGAGTCAAAAGTAAGTTCATTGCGAAGTGGATAGGAACTCCCCACAATGAAATTAAATTTCTAATAATATAGAGCAAGTTAATCGTTCGAAATTCTTTTGCAAAGGAAATTAATAGAATTGCGGTAGCATAATATTATGTTGAGATTTTCGGTTTTAACAAATTGGGCAAAATCTCATGTATGTGACAACAATAGGATTTGTTGCTATATTAGCTCTATTTTGTTGGGAAAGAATTAATGCATCCTATATTTATTGTGAAAGGATTTATGAGTCAGTTAGATTCTCTTAGCTATAAAATATATGCCTGTACTGATATTGGGATGATTTAGAGAGTGTGAGGAAAATAAATTATTTGTAATCTCCTGATTAATAATAATATTGCCGATGCCTCTGTTTGGTGGACGTAGCCCAGATTGGTTGGGTGAACCACGTTAAATCATTGTGTCATTTGTGTATGAGTTTTTATACTGTATTTGTCTTTTATATTCCGTTGCGCACTGTTATGCTCTAACAATTGGTATCAGAGCGTGTTGGAGCGGGTGCGTGCGTGCGACAGAGCTGCAGGTGGAGTTTTTTTCCAAGATTCGCCGATTGGCGCGGTTTCAGGCGAAATAGTGGCACCAATATATTCCAGTGAACGGATTGGCGCGGGTAATCGGGGAATAAAAGCGCCAATTGGCGCGGATCCGAGTGGAATACTCGCGCCAAAGCGCAAATATCCTGATTGGCGCGGATCCGACGGGAATAGTCGCGCCAATTTCGGTACTTAGAGCGATTTTGCTTCCGGCGCGGTTTGTCTGTTGTTCAGATAGTGCCAAGTCCCTTTCGGCACGCCAACCGAGGACTGTGTTGGTAAAACTACAATTATTCGTTATTTATTTTGTGTAATCTGCAGTTTTGTACAACAGAGCAATTTTTTGATAAGTAAAGGCAGTACAGTAGAAGGCGAAGGCATTTTGTTGTTAGATATTAATTTTGATTGATTAACAAGTTGGAATTGGAGATTGTTTTTTTTGGTTGATACAATATGGCGAAAACTCAGAGTGCTTGTTTTGAGATCGAGAAGTTCAGTGGCAAGAACAACTTCGAGATCCGCAAGGTGAAGATGTGCGATTTGCTTGTGCAACAAGGCGTTGATGGGCAAATCCAAATAGCCATACAACATAACAAATGATGAGTGGGACGAGATGGATGAAAGAGCAGTCAGTGCTATTCGGCTGTGTTTGGCGGATGATGTTTTGTTTAATATCATGTCGGAGAAAACAACAGCTGGTTTGTGGACGAAGCTTAAGAAGCTGTACATGAAAAAATCCTTAACCAATAGGATTCTCCTGAAGCGACAGTTGTACAGTTTGCGAATGAAGGAAGGTACATTGATTACTGATCATTTGAATTCTTTTAATACTCTCCTGGTGCAATTAGAAAGTATAGAAGTAAAATTTCCATCAGAAGATAAAGTATTACTTTATTGTGTTCATTGCCTGAGTCATGGGATCATATTGTTACTTCTATAAGTCTTAGTTCATCAGAAACCCTTGAGTTTGATGATGTAGTTGCATCTTTATTATCTGAAGAAACAAGGAGAAGGACGAATTTAGAAACCTCTACATCAGAAGCCATGATGGTCAGAGGTCGTTCTAAGGAAAGACGCTTCAGTAGGCAGAGCGACTCACGTTCAAAGTCGAAAGGGAAGAAGAGTAAGGTAAAGTGTTGGTTTTGTGGCAAATCGGGGCATTTGAATAAGGACTGCTGGAAGCGACTGCAAACTTCTAAAGAAGATTCTTCGACAGAGAAGAAGGAATCAAATATGACAGATACAGGTTTGGCATCTGGTTCAGGTATGAGTGATGAAGTATTATCAGTTAATTTTTCAAATCATGATCAACATTGGTTGTTAGATTCCGGTGCATAAAACCACATGTGTATTCATAAAGAATGGTTTAAGACGTATAAATCAATTAATGATGGAGTCGTGTACATGGGTAATGATGTCACATGTAATATTGTGGGGATTGGGAGTATACAACTGCAAATGTTTGATGGGACAACTAAAATGTTAACTGATGTTAGGCATGTGCCAGATTTAAGGAAAAATTTGATTTCATTAGGAGCACTTGATTCAAATGGATATAAAACTGTAATTCAAGGTGGATTAATGAAAATTTACAAAAGTATTTTACTAGTTATGAAAGCTAAGAAGGTAGGAAATCTATTTCAGTTAGAAGGAGGTACAGGGTCAGATTATGTGTCTACGGTGTCTGAACATGACAGTAGTTCCATTCGCTTATGGCATCAAAGGTTGGGCCATATGAGCGAAAGAGGGTTAAAAATTTTGGCTGATTGTAAGTTACTTCCTAATCTAAAGTCTGGAAAGTTAGATTTCTGTAAACATTGTCTGTTTGGAAAACAAAGTAAGAAAAAATTTAAAACAGGCAACCATACTAGTAAAGGCATCCTTGATTATATCCATTCAGATGTTTGGGGTCCAACTCCTACAACCTCATATGGTGGCTCGTCATATTTTGTATCGTTTATTGATGACTTTTCTAGGAAAGTGTGGGTCTACATGTTGAAAAGGAAATCTGATGTTTTTACAGTTTTCAATCAGTTTAGAGCATTGGTAGAAAGAAGCACTGGTAGAACTATAAAATGTTTAAGAACTGACAATGGTGGTGAGTTTACTTCTAAGGAGTTTGAAAGTTATTGCAAGGATGCAGGGATCGAGAGACACAAGACCACTGTTTATACTCCTCAGCAAAATGGAGTTGCTGAACGCATGAATAGGACTCTTTTAGAGAGAGCAAGGAGTATGCTGAGTAACGCCGGTTTGCAGAAGGAGTTGTGGACAGAAGCGGTGGCTACGGCTTATTATGTGATAAATCGATCACCATCAATGACGATAGGCTGCAAGATTCCTCAAGAGGTATGGAAAGGTCACCCTTGTGATTATTCTAAACTCAGAGTGTTTGGTTTTGATGCATATGCTCTAATGCCTAAACATCAGCGAACTAAATTAGATCCAAAGTCTAAAAGGTATATCTTTGTTGGGTATGGTGATGGAACAAAGGGATATAGATTGTGGGATCCTACTACCCGCAAAATCATCATCAACAGAGATGTAAAATTTAATGAATCCTCTCTTGTACAGTTAGATGTAGATAATAAGTTGAAACAGGATGATGTATCTGACTTTCAACACATTCAGTTCGAAAGCACTTCTAATGATAGTCATGATGACCATAGTTCAGATACTAGACATGAACAGGTTTCAGAATCAGATCATGAACAAGTTTCAAATGTAGATCATGAATAGGTCTCAGATGCTAATCATGAAGAAGTTCCTACAGATGGTAGTCAGCCAATCGAGGAAGCACCAGAAACATCCTTAAGGAGGTCTACAAGAATCAAACGCCCTCCGAAAAGGTATGATGATTATGTTACTTCAGTCGCATTTACTGCTAACGACGACGAACCTCTGTGCTATCAGGAAGCAATAGAAGGTTCAAAAAGTGACAAGTGGAAAGCAGCCATGAATGACGAAATGATGGCCCTAGGTAAGAATGGCACGTGGGATCTGGTTGAACTTCCGAAAGACAGGAAAACTGTGGGCTGTAAATGGGTTTTCAAGCTGAAACGGGGTGTGAATGATACGGAGGATAGATACAAAGCGAGGCTAGTCGCAAAAGGGTTTTCTCAGAAAGCAGGGATTGACTTTCATGAGTTTTTTTCACCAGTTGTTAAAATAGTTTCAATTAGATTTGTGTTAGCATTAGTCGTTTTGCTTGATTTAGAATTGCAGCAACTAGATGTTAAGACTACATTTTTACATGGAGATTTGGATGAATAAATTTATATGGAACAACCGGAAGGGTTTGTTCAGCATCACAATAAGAAATTTGTCTACAGGCTCAAGAAGTCATTGTATGGCCTGAAGCAGTCGCCTCGGCAGTGGTACAAGAAGTTTGATTCTTTCATGTTGAGTCAGAAATATGTAAGAAGTGAATATGATCATTGTGTTTACTTTCAGCAGTTAAGTAATGGCATATTCATTATCTTAGTGTTGTATGTTGACGATATGCTTTTAGCAAGCAAAAGCATAGATGAGATCAACAGGTTAAAGGCTCAGATGGCAAGGACATTTGATATGAAAGATCTAGGAGCAGCAAGATAGATTTTGGGCATGGAGATTTTCAGAGAACAGGAGCAAATGGTAAGCTGTGGCTATCACAACAGAAGTATATCGAGAAAATACTCTTGAGGTTTGGTATGAACAATGTGAAGCATGTGTCAGTCCCTTTAGCTTCCCATTTTAAGCTTTCTTCTAGTTTATGTCCTAATACAGATGAAGAAAAGGAATATATGTCTCGAATTCCGTATGCCAATGTAGTAGGATGTTTTATGTATGCGATGGTTTGTACTCGACCATATATTTCACAGGCAGTTGGGGTTGTCAGCAGGTATATGGCAAATCCAGGTAAAGAACACTGGTCAACAGTGAAATGGGTGCTTCGGTATTTGAGAGGCACAAGTTATTATTGTATTACTTATAATAAGAGTAGTGAATTTGTTTGCGGATATGTTGATTCCGATTTTGCAGGTGATTTGGATAAGAGAAGGTCAACATCAGGGTATGTCTTTACCTCTTGCAGGTGGAGCTATCAGCTGGATGTCAAAGCTACAGAACATTGTTGCTTTATCCACTATTGAAGCAGAATACATTGCTGCTTCTCATGCTTGCAAAGAAGTGATATGGTTGAAAGGTTTGTTTGGTGAATTTGGTAGGTTGCAGGACAACATCAAGTTATTTTGTGACAGTCAAAGTGTAATACATTTGGCTAATAATCCGGCCTATCATAGTAAATCAAATCATATACCAATCAAGTACCATTTTGTAAGACAGATTATCACTGAAAGGGGAGTCTCTCTTGAAAAGGTGCATACAAAGGAGAACTGTGCAGACATGTTCACGAAACCAGTTTTGTTAGAGAAGCTACGTTGGTGTTTGGCTTCTCTTGGCTTGTAGAAAAGATAAAAATAATAAAGAAACAGGGTATCAGGTTAATTGTTGTCAAGGTGGAGATTGTTGAGATTTTCGGTTTTAACAAATTGGGCAAAATCTCATGTATGTGACAACAATAGGATTTGTTGCTATATTAACTCTATTTTGTTGGGAAAGCATTAATGCATCCTATATTTGTTGTGAGAGGATTTATGAGTTAGTTAGATTCTCTTAGCTATAAAATATATGCCCGTACAGATATTGGGATGATGTAGAAAGTGTGAGGAAAATAAATTATTTGTAATCTCCTGATTAATAATAAGATTGCCGATGCCTCTGTTTGGTGGACGTAGCCCAGATTGGTTGGGTGGACCACGTTAAATCATTATGTCATTTGTGTATGAGTTTTTATACTATATTTGTCTTTTATATTCCGCTGCGCACTGTTATGCTCTAACATATTATACTACGACCGTTGTGGCTTTGGGCAGAGGTGTGAGAATGACAGTGGTACTTGTGGCATTTCATATTCAATCCTTCACATGGAGATGTTTCCGCTATTGTACGCGGTGAAATTCTCATTTTTCCAAATAGTGAAGGCATGAGAGCGTTCTGATAGATAACTTTTTTATTTTCCATTTTCCTCGTGGTGAGATCCACCCAAACTATCCAGAGAAGTGTTCTCATGGATTTTTTAGGAAAACCTTTTATTTATTTTCCACGAATGCGGTGGAGGAGCGTAGTGACAATTTTTTTTTCAATTAATTTTTATTAGTTATTACTTTGAGGCATACACTTCACTTCATTTCTTAACTGCCAACAAGTTTTATCTACAAATTTCAATTGAGTACTGAGCTGATTAATTGTTGGGAATTCAAAAAGTTTAATTCTCCACAGTTGGTATTATTCATTCTCCACTGAGCTTAATTAGTGTCCTCGGCGAGGTGTGCATGCACAAAACCCTCGTCTGACAGGTGATTTCCTTTTGCCTCTCGACATAACGGATTTTAGGAAGGGAGATAAAATTTCATAGGAATCGGAGGAAGTTTTGTTTTGGGGAATTTTCATTTGGGAGGGGAGGGCATAAACAGGACTCCATGAGAAGTTTCTACTATTCGGTAAATTTCGCCATAGCTTTTATTCTGGTGAGGGATTGACATAAATTGAACAGGTTTGCACGGAACAAAGGGGTTTTTTCTCGTTGAAGCGTATTTAGTTTTGGTTTAAACAAATTCCTCGAAGTGACTTGCCCAAAATAGAACCTCGACTTGACGCTGTATACTGCTGTGCAAATCTTTCCGGCCTCTCGGTCATGCAGAATCACATGAGAATAAATATAACTATCTCGCCCTAAGGTGCAAAAGACGGGGGTGCAAAATCTGCGGTATTGCCGGGTAACAGAAGGTGCACGACATGAGAAAGGAGGAAATGACCTGGATGAATAAAATCTATATGGGCGCCTCGCAGTAAGGTATGCCTAGTTTCCACATGATATTTATTCAAATATAATTTTATGCCATAGTGTTATTAGCCCAAAACTATTTTTTTTACCTGGTTCCTGGCCTTAAGTGCAATTATATATCAAGAAGTTTTTTCCATTCTGAAAATTTTTAGGGTTCACGACTTGCTGTATAGATACAAAAAATTACATCTGTCTAAAATTTCCTACTCTCGAACTGTCTATAGCCCATCATATTTGGTTTGGGCTTTCAGATATTTGTATTATATCCCATCCATGCCTAGGATTCAGGTTTAGAATAGGAAAGTGTTGGTGTAACTGCAAAGGATGTTATTGTTGTTGCATGGTGTTTTAAAAATATACAGGAATGATATGAATTTAGCATAGTTTTACTGATTTCTCAATTCATAATCGTTTAACCATTTCTATGGCGTTTTCTCTGTCGTCTTAGCCCATTATCAGCAGCCTTCCCCCTCACTATTTTGTTTCTGCACTGAAATCTGTCTCTGTCGATTTAACCGTTATTCTGCACCACCTCCCCTTACAATCTTGTTACTTCACTTGAATTCATCTCTGGTTCCATTTACCACTGCGCATGATTTCTTTTTGGTTTTTCCGATGACCAGAAATATTTCTCAGGTGACGTTTTTCTCTACTTTCTTGGTGGGTGAGTGAACGCGTGTTGAATGACATCGGCCACATGGTAGGCTATCGTCACTGTCCCATTGCCCCACTTTGTCACCGCCAAAAGTCTTCGACCTTCGTCATCCTTTTCAAATCCCCATACACTTCTTCTAGCATCACTCGTTCCTCATCAGGTGGGTGGCAGAGTGGAAAGTACACTCTTATACGCATCCGTTTTTGGTCCGGTACTACAACGGTAATTTTTTAATATCATGTCAGAAAAGATTTATTGGAAATTTAAATACTCACACAAACATTCCCCTCGTAGAACGGGGACGCGTCCTTTCCAATATTAATCCCTGACAGTGTAATTTTCCTGCACATGCCTCCTTACACACGGATCTAAATCATCCTCCGCCAGGTCAGTCGACGCCTATTTCCTGATCCATTTTGTAATAGGCCTCGGGAATTTATCCTTGGACACGCTCATGTCTGGGGCCACGATGGAAATTACGTCCGACGTGTCTGCTTCATCTGCTTTGGTCCACCCAACAATTGAAGCGGAAATGCTCCATGTTGGATCCCGCATCCCGAATGATTGGCATTCTACGTTGGGTGAATATAATTTATCCCCTCCAAGCCATCCGACTCATTCATCTCAGGGTGGCGAACATGAGCTAATACGTCGAAAACATAGACAACATCTTATTAAAACCATCCCGCCTCCTCCTATTATCAACCTTGATAGTGCCACCCTTGTGGACAGAATTATCAGTTCGTAGAAACGAGCATTAGTTGGCCGCTGGTACTTCCTGGATATGGAGGACTCCCAAATGAGGAATTGTCTGGGTACAAAGTGGAAATCCTTGCTAGGATACATCCCCACTGATAGTTAGGCTCATGAAAAATTGATACAGTTTCCATTTTCTGAGTATGGAGGATCTTGAGACTATTAGATCCATTCCCTGGGTTCATGGTAAAAGTTTCCTCGCCCTACACAATTGGTACATTGGATACAATGCCCTGCATAATACCCCTTCTAATAAACTCATATGAGTCAAATTACCTGGTGTTCCAATTGAATTATGGACAAAGGATGCATTAACTGATATCGGAAATGCCATTGGAAAATTTGTCTACATGGACCCTAAATGTCTTGGTGCAAAGGACAAGAGAGTTGCCTAGATCCTAATTGAGAAGGAATACTGTGGCAGTTTTCGTGATCACATTAACCTTCATTGGGGGGACATCAATCTTCATCAGAGGTTGGACATTTTGGGGGTGCCTTTTCGCTGTTCGACGTACCATAGAACAAGACATCTTCAAGATCAGTGCACATTCCGTCCGGGAGGCCGCCTACAGGGAAGAAAGATTCTAAACAAATCAAATTTGGCTTTCTCTGTGGAGGAATATACCAGAAATAATGGTCAAAAGATGGCGTCATATCGAAAAGCGACATATCTAGGTAACTCTTACTGTACTTTTCCCCATAACTCTCCTTTTCTAGACTCTAGGGGTATATTCCCTATACTTGTTCCATCTTCGCCCTACTACCCTAGAAAGTCTGCGTCACCACTTTTGGGATGTCCAACTCACCCTAGCTCGCCCCCCCCCACTTGAGCCTATCCCTTGCTAAGAAATTCCCACCCCTTTAACTTTCTCACACCCTTACAACGATATCCCGTCAACATTGCACATCACATACATACCCTCATCTACACCTTCCCCTACTAGGGCCTCTCGCAAAACAAAAGGCAAAGAACCTTGCCTTTCTATTACCCCTCCAAATTCTCCCATCTCAACTTCTCCTAACTCGGTGGGAAGCGATCTGGATTTTCTCCTAAAAAAAAAAGACACTGGACCTGCAAACCCTTACCATTATGTTGAAGCCCCGAAAATCGGGTCGACAACAAGGGGGATACCCACCCGGTCTGGACCTTGGTTGGAAGCTCCTTATCCGTTTGGTATAGCGGGTCCGACTGGGGATAACGAGACCAGTTTCCCGATCTGGGGGTGTGTGTGTGTGTGTGTAGAGTTGAATAATGTTGATCTAAGAGTACTTTAAAGTTAATATAATTCAAATTCTTAAACTAACTCTATGATATCGTAATCTAATGAGAAACAAAACATCTAATCTACGTTAACCCGGGATGTATATCTTCTATTATGCGATCTAAAGAGATTTCAAACAATAACTGGTAATAAAGATCATTCAGCTATCATAAGAATAGAAACCATTCAAGATAAACCACTTTGCATAAGAAGTTAGGCAAAACAGTTGTGAACAACATATCGCATAATAAGCTATTCATATGTCAGACATAAACAATATGACTCCACCGTACAGAAGTGCCAAATGGTAACCCATACATTCATGCAATGACATATAAACAACTGAAAACTATAAATCACTTCAAGAATATAAGTAGAAATGGTCAAGAGATAA
>APFE030051291.1:14368-46384 GCA_000404065.3 Pinus taeda
TTGATCATTATGATGAATATTCTTTATGATATTGGCTTTTCAGGTGCTATTTAATTTGGTTTGCTTGTTTGTGTTTGTAGAATTACACTTCAAGGAAGCTTATTTGGAGCGAGGGAGCGAGGCTTCCACAAACTTGCACTGGACCCAAGGTAGGCCTAAAACACTTGTTTGCCTTTGTTTTACTTGCATATTTAGAGAAATATAGTTTTTCATTGGCTTGCTTGTTACTAGATATCTTTAGATACTAGGAAGGTCGATCTTGTCCGCAACCTCGACTCATTCTGCGTGACAGTAGGAGTCCAATGCTTACAATCTTTGGGTACGATAGATTTTAATTTTCAAGAAATTTTCTTGAAATTTTTTTGGAAGGAAAGGAAGTTGAATTAAGAGGTATCATAGGGAAACCAAGAAAGATAATCAGCTATAATTGCATGACAAAGATTCTAAAGAAAGAAAAATGGGCGGTAATTTCCCAATTATGTTCACTACATATTCAAACAACGAAATCATCTATTTCTGTAGATTCCAAAAATTCTTTGACACCATTATAATATTCAAGCAGTGGAATATCACATCGAGCATCAACAACAAGTTCTCCAAATATTAAAACATAACCTCACTTTGGCGCTTAATCAAATGAACCAACAGGAAGATCAACATCGCAGCGAAAGAGGTTTTCATGTAGGCAACTAGGTATTTTTATGACTACAACCATACAAACAAATATCCTCTAACAAGCTAAGAATGATAATAAATTATCACCAAGTACTATGGTCCTTATAAGGTGTTGCAAAATATTAGTACTATGGCTTACAAATTGGAGCTTCATGCATCTTCCCAAGTGCACTCAGTTTTACATGCTTCAGGCTTGAAGAATGTTATAGGTGACAAGCTCCCATTTCAAACAATATTGTCAAAACTTGGCGAGGAAGGAAAACTCATATTGGAACCGGAAGAAGTCAAGGAAATAACAACTTGACAACTACAAAATCGACTAATTTTAGTGTATCTGATCAAGCGGAAGAACCTAACCACTGACATTAGGGGATTTTTTAGGTCTAAAATGGCATCCTAAGAAAAATGTACAACTAAAATAATATTTATGAGAACCAACAGGATTCAATATGATGATGTCAACCATGGGGGATGATTCTCCATTTTTGGAGTAAAAAGGTACAAATATTAAAAAATAATAAAATAATAAAACTACATTTTCAACTCGTATTTTCAACTTATCTCCCTAATTTTTTACTCAAATCTCAAGTGGGAGTACTTGTTAGATGAAAAATTTAATTCTTCATCCAAGGAGTACCTATGTTGCATACGTTCGATGGACCCTACTACACAAAAAATGAGAAATACATGAAAAAACATGACCGCAGTGACTTTTTTTTATGTATTTCTCATTTTTCGTGTAGTTGGGTCCATAGAAAGTATGCAACATGGGTAATCCTTGGATGAGGAAAAAAATTATGCATCCAATGAGTGTTTCCCCTCGAAATTTGAGTAAACACATACGAAGATAAGTTGAAAATATGAGTTGAAAAAATAGTTTTGTCTTTTTTCCCTCTAAAATTTGATGATGTAATCTAATATCATTTTATTATTTACGCTATTATTTTATTATTTCCTTAGGAGGCCCATTTTGGACCTCAAAAATCCCCTAATGAGATTCTGCATGGGAGGATGCGAATTTTATACAAAGGAACATAGAACTACTCAAGCATTGAGGACAACAATTTTTTGAAGGAGAGTGCCATGTTAGGTCCGTATACTACTAGTGTAGACTGTTATTGTTATAATGCAGCCCCCTTATTGTATTGTTGTGCCCATGTAGTCCCCATATTTTTATTATTGTGCCCCATAGAGGCCCACTATTGTTATTGTTGTGCCCTTAAAATATTATTGTTATCTAGGCTCTAATTATATTGTGACCCCTAAGGCTCTTCTATAGAGAGAGGAGGTCTTGTCATTTTTATCCTCCAATAATTGTTCATTTGCTTAATGTAAAGGAGGTTTCCCCCTCGAAGAGGCTAATTTTGTAGTTTTTAACCTATCTCTTATTCTATTTTGGGAGATGGTTGAATAACACACTTGTGAATTTTCAACTTCCACTTGACTTTTCATTTCTACATTACACTTCTAATTTCAAACTTCTTTATTTAGAAATTTACAATGGAAATTAAGAAAAACAATTTTTTTTTCCTCAAACAAGATGCACAATAGGAATGTTGGGTGTCTTAATGTGTAACTCTTGAGTCAAATATTCATTCGAAGCCTTTTATTTAGCAGCAACCAATGTGACCTTGTGTGCCAGTTCATTATCAAATATCACGTGACATTCCAAAGCATCAGGGAGAAAGACTTTTGATTCCAGTTGTAGTTGACTTAAAAGCATCGAAACATTAGTATGTAGTTTTCCTGGCTCTACAACATACTATGTGATTTCATACTTTGTAACTTCTAGTTCATCTCACACAACAACTTGCTTCATATAATCTACCACCTCTTGAATCTCTCATCTAACCTCTTCTTCTGGCATTTTTTGTCCTAATGCAATAATAGAAGGTATTTGTGCATTTTGATGAGAGATTCCAATTCACTATGAAGCTTTTGATAAGAATATATTTTCATAGAAATGCTTTTTCCTAGCTTCTGATGTGACTGAACAAACATTCTCACTTGAATCTTATCCAATTCGACGGTCAATCTATTAATTATGGGTATTTCAGAAGTGTTGACAGTGTTGGATTACACCAAAAGGGATCTCTCCAATGTGAAGTACCAATTAGATGTCACACCATTTAGTGTAGGAGACTCATCTGGTCATACGGTCTAGACACTATTGGAAAGGTTTCAAAGATATGCCTTGCTTACACACGCACACACACAAGAGATCACACCACCTCTTTGGGCAGAAAAAATGTAGGATTTGTGAGACCCCCAATGTAATGTGCACGAGAGAACATCCACAACTGGTAAAAGAAAATGAGCCAACAATTAGAAAAGTAATATTGTTATCCTAAAAGGGGAGATGAGAAGGAAGATAAAGAATTTTTTAATACCTAGAGATTAGTCCACGTAATAAACAACAATCCTTAAAGCATAACAACACTCATTCAATAACAATCATATCTAAGTAACGAATTAGTTTATTCACCTAGTATGTCATTAAAGCGAGATATATCATAAACATAACAATAATAGTCCTCTTATATCTACGATACATGTATGAAGAAGTGTCAATCATAGAGCTTTTAATTAATATTAAAAGATCCCAATTAAAATGTTACATGAATGAAACACTATATCCAGTAGTGGAAAATGAAGCCACAACTTCTTTCTCCAAAGAATGATCTAGCTCCTATGCACTACAAGAGAATCTAAGGAAATAATCCAAGAATCCAAGCATTTTTTTTAGTTGTGAGGAGCTATGTGTAACAACTAAAATTGATCTTTGAGCTTCCCCATGACTCTTTGACTTCTATGAATATTCATATTCTATTCATGACTTATTACATTCCATATGTGTATATTCATGTTCCACATTGTGTCTGTTGGACTTCATTACATATCATTTATTACATGATACATATGACTTATGAGATGGTGGCCTAATAAGAAAATGTTGATAATGGGACAAATTCTCATCAAATTAATCGGTCATTCACTTCCTCATGGAGCTCATTTGTAATCCATGCCCTGAACTCCATTAAGATGGCTTTCACTCAAACTAGCAAGTCCCCTATATACTGCATCTTCATCTCAAGTGCCTCGATCAGGATGGTCTTGGAGCTTGATTGTACATTACTCCATCGCCATGAAAATTTCATGTGAGCTTTGAATGTTGCAATGGAGTACAATAGAGTAATGTCCTTGGTGACCTCCAAGCCTTCCTATTCTATTACTTGTTCAATCTATTCAATGTATTTCTTGATCTCCTGAAACATGATCTCTCCACGTCTAATTGCTTCAAGTGTTCCTGTTAAAGAAATCCCATGCTTCTGTGTTAGAGACTCGAAACTATTATGCAGTCCATTATAGGAGGAAATAGTACTAATTTCATATTCTCCAAGATGCATGTAGTTCTGCTGGTGGAGTCTCAAATTAACTCTATTTATTTCTATGAAAATCTTCTCTTTATTTTCAAAATGTTCTAGAGCATGCAAATACTTGGCAACCCACTCCTAAAGTTGTTCAACTACTCTATTTGCTACTTTCATGAATTTTACCAATTCTTGTGCTTTCCTCTAAATGCCAACAAGAGGAGCCAACACCTATTGTATAAGTATCATCTCATCACATAGCCATGCAATGGTGTCCTCCATTGACCCCATTTCCTCTTGCATGGTTGACTACCATTCTGCAATGTTCAAACTTTGTGATGATAACCATTGATTTTGTATTTCAAGATGTTATTCATATTGCTTCACTGTAACAAGTTATTTCATTAGTGTATCATCCTCACTTAGTATATATTCAAAGTTGTCCTATGCTACTATGGAAAAAGCAACATTTACTGCCATGATAGACCTAGGAGTCCTTTTGGTATTGGCCATAATCACCTTCTTTGTAGAAACTGAGACTATATTCTAAGGATCCTCTGATAAGTATATATGGCTCTATGACACAATCCTCTCTTAAATTAATCAAAAGATACAATGCATACATGCATGACTCTATCTATTGGTGGATGTGTTATCTTCATCTCTCCAAATAGAAGATGAACACATATGAGAGGAGGTTCCTCTGAAAAACCTAGTTCATCATCCATAGGTTGGATAATATATTCTTCCTCCAAATCTTCTTCCTCTATCGTGAGTCAACTATTCTTCTTCCAACCTCTAGGTTGCTTCTTCCTCCTAGGACTTCCTTTGTTGTTTCTCTTCTATCCTTTTCCTCTTCTCTTCTTCTCCTTCTTATTTCTCCAACAACTCACCTAATTCCTCTTTTGATCCTCTTTCACTTCTCTCCTCTCTTGTTCTGTTGGCCTAACTCTTATGTTCAAAGGATCAAGTTTCCATTTCCTATTTCTCTCTCCCACCAAATCATACTTGATCCTCTTCATACGATCTAGTTTCCTTACTTGGGGGGGTTATCTATTCTTCCACCTACAATTGGATATCTTTAGATGATGGATCTTGGGGATAAATAGTCTCCATTGTTGGATGTGTATTTCTAACTCAGTTATACCAGTTCTTCAGTTTTTCATCTTCTATTATGCGCATCGATAAATACCACATATGGAAACGGATATTTAACAATGTTGCATGCACACTCTCCTGGGATCATATCCATGAAGGTATTTCTTGGCAAAGTGCAAGTGATCCAATTCTTGTATTTATACTACTATCGCCTTGTGGCTCTTCAATTCATATAGCTTGATCCTCAAAGGGAAGGTGGGCTAGGGGGATTTCTTCCTTCTATGAAGAATTACTAACAATCCCTTGCCCAATTGATTTTCTACTTCCTGCATGACCACCTTATTGGTCACATATCCCAACATGAGATTAGGGGATATATGAAAATCAAAACACATGATTTATTTACCCTAGAGAAATGCAAATCAATCTGTGATATCCCATAGTGAATCCTTTACCTAATCACTCATATTGGGAGGATCAATCTGGAATGTCATATAAAAGATAATTGCAAAGAATTGTTCAACTAATTTGTCATATCTGCCTTTGAACCTTCATTATGACAACACTGTGTAGTGAAAGTAAACTAGGAACTTGTTCTCAAGGGTCGCGTTCCAGTACATTCCTGGGAACACATATTATGCAGATAATTCATCTAAACATAATAAATACATGTAGAATTATAGTGCCTAGGTCACCATCAAATATTATTTTGACTAGAGCACATGATGATGCACAACTCAAAGGATAATATATCTACCCAATTGAAGGCTTTTATGCAGGTTACCACCATATTGAGCATATAGTTCCAGTTTTCCTTAAACATGTTAGCATTCTTATGCCCATGCAACCGACAACACATGGTTGTTAGATACTAATATACATCTCTGAGAATATTAGTTGGGTATATTGTGGATGGGCAATGACGAAACATAGAAGGAACTTGACACTTTTTATCCCCATAATAAGTGGTGAGTTGATCGCCACTCTCACTATGAAACACAAGAAGAGAGTCATTGATATGAGTAATGAGAAACTCAAGAAATTTTCCATAGGGGATGATCGAGAATCTACATGTGATCCTATGCATCCTAGAATTCTTAATATTTTTGTACACTTCCAAGTATTCCAAGTTCTTAGCAAAACTTTTCTGCATGAATGTGTTGTATATACCGCTCCATGTGACCTCAGTATACTTATCAATGAAGTGTTATGTGTCTACATAAATTTGAATGGTTGGTTTGGTCACTTCAAGAGGTTCCTCAGTGCTTGCTTCTGAGACTTCTTTGGTGAACACTTTACGGGGAAGCATGGCTCCAACAGATGATGAAAGGAAGACAATACTTGTAGCTCAAACACCTGTTTATGGAAGCACACTCTTAATGAAATATTAGCTTAGTGCAACCTAAAAGTGCAACAGTATCTCATAAATCATGTACAAAGAGCCATCAAATGTAACTGAACATGTAAATTTTTTTATGACAACATAAAATTACTTGCATGCATAAGAAAACAAGCATGCAGATAAGAATGGTGTACTTTCAAAGCACAAAGTAAGTTCAAGGATCATTTGGGGCCTTGCAGTGAGCTCATGCACTCAAGCAAGATAACAAAACCACCAAGGGTGCATTGGGGCACTCCAAAGGGTCAAAAGGGCATGTTGTTGGGCCTTCAGACCTTCATGATTCAATCCTAACAAATTAGGATTTTTTGAGCGGAGCTGAGGAGCCACCCCACTTTTTGTATAGATATACCTTCCTATTAAGAGAAAAGGGACTTTGAGTTTTGGATTCCATTTCGAGCACCTTGTTTTAGAGAGATTCTACATAATTTTGAGAATTCAAGTGATAGCTAAGCATCTCCACTATTGTATTTGAAGGATGCTTCTTATAATGGTGCACTAGACATTTCTACATAATATTGAGAAGCTTATTGAGCCAATGTGACAACTTTGTGCATATATTGTTGAGCATTGTGAGATTTATCTCTTTATGATTCAATGGTATCTGTTTGTATTTGCATGTGTTAAAGCCAATGAATTATTTCATTTATTATAACACATTTATTGTTTGAATTTGTAGGCTACTTGCACTTTTATTGTTGTTTTTAGTTTTAAACTAATTTTTAGTCAATAAATGAATAACTCTTTATCCATGTATCTTAATTAAAGTATGCTAACATCCTTCCTTTAAATTTTCAAGTTATTTACTTTGGTTGTGGCAATGCCTTTTCTAGCTTATTAATGTAGTATCATAAAGCTATTATAACTTGTGTTTTTCAAGAGTTATATCATTTTTCTCATGTGCTACTCATTCCATCCAAACAAAATCTCAAAATAACATGGTGGTAGTTGGTCCCACATACCAAATGGGTCTCTTACTCCAAACATTACAAGGTCTAACTAAGACTTTGAACTAGGGAGATCCCCTTACTATTGGTGAAGCATTTTTTCCCTTCAACATATTTGGTGCTAGAAGGAGGGTTTCCATGGTATGGTTGGTAACTTCCACATTATTTCCCTAAAACATTTGAGAAAACTATTAATCAAGCAGGTTATCCTCCACCGAATCCTCTTTTATGGGAAAATCCTTAAATCAAAGAACCCCCTCCACATATTTTTGAGAGGGTGTATGAAGTAAATCATGATCCGCTAAGAGTTATCCTGCCTTTTACTCATGAATACATAAGGAATCTTGGAATCCTTCTAGTCACACCCATCTTGTGCCATAATAATTCATGTAGACCTCAAACAACCCATTGTGGAGTGTTATTTGGTACGGTGCAAGAACTGGTTAACTGTTCTTTGGATAATTTGGTAGATCTTGTGGAAAAAAACTTACAAGAAGGTAATAAAGTACTAGATACTTTGGAAAATCTAGAAGGTGATCATTTGGAAGCATTGGAGAATGGTGAGAACTTTAAGATACTAGAAAACAAACAAAATCTTTAGAACCAGAACAGAAGATCAAAATTAGAGAGTCAGTAAAGAGAAAAATAACAATATGTGCAATAACCCAAAATTGGCATGGTTGGCCCAAGGGTCTCTACACATTCCAATTTTTCTACACCCCTTGCCTCACCATCTAGAGAAATTCCTTACAAAGTTTGATCTAAGTAAGCCTACCACTGAAGAATATCATGTCAATAACTTTTACTTATCACTAAGATTATTGGTTGTGTAGTATGATGATGTGGCTTGTAGGATTTTCCCATATACACTTGAAAATAAAGCCAAAACTTGGAATTAGATTACCCCAATAGGATTGATAACTAAAATGGGATACTTTAGGAAATATTTCCTAGAGGAGTTCATTGGAGAGAAGACATTATCAATGTCGTTTAAAGAATTAAGTAATCTAGATATGGGAAACAAGGCGCAGATAAAGGACTTCAATAAACACTTTACTACTATTTTGCATAATTTTCCTACTAACATTTGACACCATGATTCAATTACATCTGATTATTATAATACATCCCTACAATCTAACATTTTTATGTTTGTTAAAACGGCTATAAGGGGAACATTAGCAGAAAACTTCAATTAAGCTTTAGTGGTTGAGAAAGACATCAGATCCATTGGACTAATTAAGACACAATATTATTCAAAGGCTAGTGGTAAGAAGTTTGATTAACATGAAATATGATTGAAAGGATAGAGATAAGAAGCCCCAAGCTTCTACAAGTAAGACTTCTCAAAAATAGACTCTTGATCTTGAGACTACTGTAAAATCACTTAAGAAATTGAATAATGAAGTTTCATATTTGAAGAGGAGTAGAAGTGAAATTTCTTCAAGTAATAAACCCTTCAAGCCATTCTTCAAGTGCAACAACAACATCCCAACCAGGTAAGCTCAAAGTTCAAATGTCAATCTAAATGTAGAAGAGCTAGGGATGGGTAAGTATTGTTCTTTCCATCAAGCAAGCCATTTAGAAGAGACTTGTGCTCAATGGGTGAATTCAATGGCCTTATTGATCGATAATTTTCTTGGTGATCAAGATATTGAGGACCAATATGAACAATTAAATGAAGGAGAAGAGGCAACCCCAAATGAGGATGATACAAATGTTCTGTTTCCTATATTCATGTTGGAGATGGTCAGAGGTGGTGAGGCTCAATCGACTGGTGAAGTGTCAATTGGATAATATACTCCCATCAACCGTCAAAAGCATTATAATTGAAGGAAAAAAGGACCTATGGATCAACCTACTCTTGAGGATAATAAGATATCTCTCTGAGAAAAATATTGCATATGTAAACTATTGTTCAGAGTCTAACTTCTCAATCTATGAGTGGTCAAACTTCAAAACGAACCTTCAAAACTACTAAAGTAAGTTCTAAGACACTTGAGGTATTTAATAAGCCCTCTTGGTCAACTTATTCAGCTCAAGAAAAACGTTTACATAGTAATATGGGATATAATATAATCAAATATATGTAGAGACAACAAGAAAACATAACACTCTTCGATTTGGCTCAATTAACCGAGTAAATAGAGTTGATTATTAAGAATTTCTCAATAACTTTGATGATTAAAGTTGCTTCCACTTTAGCAACATTTCCTTCTTCTCAAACCCAAGGTAATGAAAACATTGAAGCTATCGTAAATGTAGCAAATGTGGGAGCTAACTCACAATCACAAATCCCCCCATTTTTACTCACTTTTGAGATTTTCAACTACAATTTTCATAAATTCCTAGTTAATTCTGGTGCATCGACAAATGTAATGCCTTTATATGTTTGTAGAAATGTTAATGCTAATCCATAAAATACTAATGCAAATATTATTAACCTGGAAAAATCTCAAGTACAAGTGGTCAATGAGCATAAAGATGTACTAATTCGGTTGGCATCTGATTCATGAGTGCACCAATTAATTGATATTGTATTTCTACACATCCCTAAAGCCTATGGACTTATTTTGAGAAGACATTGGTCAAGAAAGCTTCAAGGTTATTTTGCTTCATGTTGATCTCATTGGTGGTTGCTTTATAATGGTAAGAAAAATCAAATAAGAGTTAACAATGACATACATATCAAACATAATGTCACTGAGATGAAATGTCCTAGGGAATTATTTTTTATAATTATATATTGGTTGTTATCATGGACCCGAAGAAAAATAACATCTTGATATCGTGTCACTTGGAATTTCAATGTACAATTAACACCACTAAACATGAGGCCTTTATTTTCATTTAAAATAGGCAATAGACTTGAAGGTAGAGCTTTTAGAGGTTATTAATGATTCTAAAATCATCATGACTATTGGGAGTGGAATCCCCCAAGGCAAGTTTTGGGACTTAAAGCCCATATTTTGACCAAATCTGATGTGAAGACTCCATGTTTTGTGGGTGCAGAGCGTGAAGATTGTAAATGAGTCATAGGGTTGTTCGCCCTCATTTTTGTAATGTAATGTCATATTTAGAGATCTAGCCATGGTTCACAAACCATGGGATTGTATAAATAGAATGAGGCTCTAAGTTGTAAAGAAGAAAAAGGGAGGTGGAAGCAATAGAAGAAGAATGAGTCTTATCTAAGTGTAGAGTCGAGTCTTCGGGTCATAGAGTAGGAGAAGGCTCTACAGCTGAGTGTGCAGAGGCCTAGTAGTACGCAACTAAGTGCGTGGACCCCTGGAGCTAAGTGCGCAGGGTGAGTCAAGTCTGTAAGCTTTGGAGAAGTAATAAAGAAAAGTTTTACATCATTTCTATGTACCTTTTTCCTATTTTGTTCATTGAATGTATCAGATATAAATTGCATTTCTATTGTTTAGAATATATATGATGTGCGAACTTATATGAATGTGTTGATAAAGTGAATATAAGATTAAGTATCTATTTACGTGAAGATAACTAACTATTATAAGAAGATAAGTAAGATCAGTGGTATAACTTGGGGAAGTAGCACAAATTTTTGCTAGGGTAGCGCGAAATTACCTCAGCCCCTAGTTAGGGTTGCATGAAGGTGATTATAACAGATCGTGAAGGTCTCACAGGTTAGCACAATGCACGAAGTGACCCGCACAAAGGTATTCACAGTTGGACTAAACCGACCCCTCAAACATCTCAAGTGTATGGAAGTTTGGTTCGAGCATCCCCCCATACTGCTTTGGGTGAGAACTGAGTCCACACTCCACGGGTTGTTCCCAAATGGGTCAATAGTACAAGGATTTGTTTAGCTAATTAACTCCAAACCCGGTTCAGGCCCCCTCAAGCAAAAAAATGGTTCTGTTACCATGAATGAAATCTTCATAGAGATGTCAGATGTCGTATCATTAGAATCCAACTAAGAAGGAAATTGAAGGTTGGTTGGACAGAAGAATTCACTAATTCGCGGCACAGGAGAATAGGAATCTGCGACTAACAAAAGAAGAGTGGTTAGAATGCTACTTGTACACAAAGATCCATGAAATATTCTTTGCATCTTTCCCTACTGAGCTGTACGAGTGGATCACGAAGCTAGAAGATAGCCAAGGAAAGTGGAAACTTGACAATCCTATTGTGTGGACTCGAGAGTTGATGTGCAGATCGAAAGCATCAAAGGATAATATTTCGCACAGTGTTGATCACTGTATTGATCGAATTACAGGAGTAATCATTACTGAGTTCGCGGTAGATACTTCAGTTAGCTAGCGAGGAAGAGTGACGCTTTCTCAAAATACTGCGAGGGAAGTACGTAAAGTCTCTAAATACTTGGATTAAAATGCTATTGTGTGAAAGGAGGGTTATGTAATTGTCGTGATGTCTGGAGCTATGCAAAGTGGAAAAACTTACAGAAACGAAGGAACTAAGGGAACAGAGAATAGCCCTTTGATTTCACCTCCGTGAGGGGACAAGGAAGAGCTGGTGAAGGTCTTGCCATGAAGTGCGATCCATTTGATAAGGCAAAGGATTCCGCGCATACCACCACCATCATCACCACTGTTATAGACATTTTTTGGCACTGTAACCCCAATCATAAATGTCCATAAACAAAAGCCTCCTAAGTCCCTAAAAGTGTTTCTTCACTCCCTAAAGGAACAAGGTCAACTAATTACATCATCTCCCAGAATTTCTCCATAGAAAACTGCTCAGAACTGCTCAAAACTGGACCATACAGAATGCCTAGTGCAGAGGGTGCGATGCATATCACCTACTCAGTGTAAAGGGTGTGATGCATACTGGAAATCCCTTCTCTAGGGTGAAATGGGTGAGAATGGATAAATGGCAGAGATAGTTTGTGAGGTGGAGGATCATAGAATCTTCCAGAAACTTCTCCTCTGACACTTGCCTCTCTGAATTCGCCTAGGGATGAGTAAGAGATCATCAATCTCCAAGCGGAATCAAGAACTATCAGAGAGAGGAAACTACTAAAAAACCCAGAAGCTGAATCACCTACCTACAATCATCTATATATGGATCCCTCATCACAGAGATCCAGAGGCTAGAATCTTGTATCTTGTAGAGAAGCATTGTTGGTTTCCTGATGTAACATCATAGTGTTGGGTGATCTAAGTTTTACATGAGGTGAAGAAGGGATTTCTTACTGGAGGATGATGTTGGGTCAGAACAATTGGTTGTAATCCTCTTTGCTATTCTTGATATTAATAAAGCTATTCAATTTTTCCTCCACATTCTTGTATGATTGACTGTATATGCATTTGTGTGGTCAATACCTATCTGGTCCTATATTGTTTATGATTGTAGATCTCTTTTCTTCGATAGTATTATGCTTCTTTGATTCCATCGGTGCTCTTTGAAGCTGGGTAGATGAAGAAGAAGTGGTGAAGATCTATCAGAAAGGAGAGGAACTACGCAAGGAACCAAGTGCAAGACTGAGGTTGGTGTCCTTTGTTCTCCTCTTATCTACTTCTCATAAAGGAAAGCGAAAGTAGTTTTAACTTGGTTGTGTCTAAGATAGCTACCAGTCTTAGTGGGAATAACAGCTCCAAGTGGAAACTATTCCCGGTAACAACTGCCACCAGTTTCATCACCTTCACCTCCATCTTCGCCCGTACCACCTCCGCCACCACCACAAGTCAATATGGAAAGTGTGATAAAGTTTCCTGTTTTCAAGGGAGTAGGAAATGAAGATCCAGACTAGTTTTGGTTCGTGATAAGAGCCGTATGGGAAGTGCAGGGAGTTACAGATGATAATATAAAGGAAGAAACATTGGTTAGCGCTCTGTAGGATTGCACGTTGACCTAGTATATTAAGCATTCTAATGACAATCCAAATGAGAGAATAGCGGATATCCAAATTGTGCTAAACAGAGAATTTAGCAGGCTGAAGTCAAAAGTGTAGTCGATCATTAGATTCAAAGAGATCACAATGCTAACAGGCAAGACTCCTTGGGAGTTGGATCAGAGACTGAAGTATACGATTTGCAAAGCTAATATGACTTTGACAAATGGACAACACCGCGAATGGTTTGAAGCATTGCTAATGTCGCATTTGAGGAATGTGATGTCGCAACAGAAGTTAACGACTTAGGCAGAGGCCTTCGAAATCACGATGAGGCTACATGAAACCCTTATGCCAGATCCTAGCTTGGGAGTTTAGCAGATCCACATGCAATTGAAAAACTTATGCCTTGAGATGCAAATTCTGAAACAGCACAAGATAAACCGACTAGAAGTGCGCGAATAGGTATGGTTTGTAAAATGCAAGGATCAAGGTCATGATAAGGACCACTGCCCTGTGTTCATGAATAACCTCGTGGGAAGAGGACCAATGCCATTAAGGCCAAAAGTGCAAGAAGGACCTAGCACAACACCTGCTTTGTGGTACGCAATTTGTCAAATAGGAGGAAGGCATGCTACGGACAACTGCCATTTGTTACAGAAGTAGACGTGGAATTTGCAACAGTTGTTTTGTAATTTTTGTAGATCGATTGGATACAATGAGTGCACTTGTAGAAACTATGAGTTGATGATGAATAGAACTCCCACCTATAGTTTTCAGGCCGAAACACGGCCCCTAGACCAAAATGCAGGAGTGGCAGGAATCTGATTTCAAGGGCACAAAATGAGGCTGAGGTGGAGGAGGACCTGGAAGAGGTTGTGAACTGCTGATGTGCTACAATTGTGGAGGGCCAAGACATTATGCTCACGATTGTATGAATCCAACATGCCCATCATGTTTGTATTGTACCTTTTTTTATCATGAGATGGAGGATTTTCCAACGCTGATAGCTAGGATACACCACAAGGGAGCGCTACCACCTTCCCCGACTTAGAACCTGCATATTATAAGGTCTGAGCCATGCGAGAAAGATCCAAATGTGAACATTGTGCTTCGAAGTGGAATCACAATAGGAGATGATAAAGGCAAACAACCAGAAGATAGTACCTGGGTTCGCAAGGCTCCAACGAAAGAAGCAAAGATTAATTTGGAGTGCACTAAGGAAACCTTCATGGATGCTAAGAAGAGCTTTGCTGATGCATCCACTTTAGAAAGCAAAGATAGAATAGAGCCAAAAATGGACCCATCTATGCTTATGATGTTCCTAGAAACATGCATGAAGCTACTACGCAACAGTAAGGCTATAAAAGGATTACAAGAACTCATTAATAGAGGCACTGGGACCGTGCTAGGAGAACCACACGTAGTCCAAAAGATTGGAAAACACAAGACTAGGATAGGGAGAGAAATGAGGCTAACCACGTAGATTAGAGAATATGAGATGGACCAATTAATTCTAGATTTAGGATTAAATTTGAATTTTCTGCCGAAGCAAACATGGGAGCACATGGGGAGGCCTATGCTACAGTGGTCTCCTATTCAACTATCGTTGGCAAACCAACAGAAGATAATACCCATAGGGCAATTGCAAGGAATCACCATGGATATTGAGGGAGCGAGCACGCTAGTAGACTTTGAAGTGATAGATATTGTTGATGAAAAAAATCCCTACCCTATCCTCTTAGGAATTTATTGGGCCACTGGCATGAATGGGGTGATTAATCTGAAGAAGCACAAGATTATTTTTTAGAAGAAGTCTCTGCACGTAGTTATACCCTTAGACCAAGTTGAGGGATCTCATTACACAGAGCCAGTGCACCACAGTGAAAGCGACAACGATTTGGACTGCATCTACAAGATAACTGCAGGAGAGAAAGACTGGGTAAATTCCACTGTGGATGGATGAAAATCATGGCAGCACAAAAGCTCCCATACTTTAGATTCAAATGAGGAGATAGAACGATGGCAGAACTGGTTACACAAGGTAACCACACTTAATTTTAACATTATGACAAGGTCACTACGCTGTGTATCGACAAAACCAAGAGATTTTCCTAGGTATGATGGTTTAGGTGAGGTAGATGCTTTCTCAAACAGATGCAAAAGAGAGGTGCTAGAAAATAAATGTTTACAGGCCTTGAATTGGGTATTGCACACTACGCCCGCAAGGTGGTGGGATACGCACAAAGAAAGATTTGAAGAATGGTGTGCATGTAGAAGGATGATGCGCACATGGTTTGGGAAACCTATAGTGCAATTAGGAGATAGAATGGTGTGCATGTGGAAGGATGATGCGCACATGGTTTGGGAAACCTATAGTGCAATTGGGAGATAAATACAATGGACGGGATGGTCCGCGCAGGCATCTGTCTAGGTGGGTACAGGCATATGGTAAATAACCTACATGGATAGATATGAACTGCACGTTGGGAAATATGGTCAATGAGCATGTGTTAAGGGTGAAAATTTGTAAATGATTTATTAAGTTAGAATGAAAAATTGTGGAATGAACGAGTTCACAAAAGGTTATCCACGCAGAAGCATTTAACGAAGTGTGCGAAGCACAGAACAAGGTATGTAGTGTGCAGTGAAGTGATTAGGTCCTGTGCGTACTTGCAATATTATGGCCTTATAGGATGACATGCAAGAAATTGACGGGACAGACACCTTTCCAGTTGGTCTATGGAGTGGAAGTCGTAATGCTGATGGAATAAATTGTTCCCAATCTACACATAGTAGCACTCACAGGTATGACATACCGTGAGCCTTGGCAGAAAGACTCGCGTAGTTGGAGGAACTTGAGGAAGAACGATTTTTGGCTAGATTTTACTAATAGGTACAAAAGAAATGTGAAGAGGCATGGCATTTTTTGGGCATCAGATCCCCTGCATAATGGTTTTGGGGCTTAAAGCCTAAATTTTGGGTAAAAGTGTATTGTAAAAACACCGTGAAGGGCGTGGAGTACAAGAGTTTAGGGTTGTCCACCCTAAAATAATGTAATTTAATGTGAAGTGTGTCGAGTCACCCATGGTCCACGGACCATGGATTATATAAATAGAGTGAGGTTGTAGGTGTAAATTCAGTCTAATTTTGGAGAAAAAATATGTTCTTTTGGATGATGAATTAACTCTGAGTCTGTAAGTCCAAGTCTTAGGTTGTAATAGTAGGTAGAGGCTCCACAGCTGAGTGTGTAGAGGCCTGGTAGAGTCCGCAGCTGTGTACACAGACCCTTGCAGCAGAGTGCGCTGGGCGGATTTGGGATTGTACTTGGACAGAATATTAATAAAAGATAAGTTGATTCTAGAATATTGTGTGTCTATGTTTCTGTTATATTTATGCATCTCTTCACAGTTTATGATTGCGTGCACTTGTTATGAATGTTGAATGATTAATGAAAATATTGGGCCCACATACTTAAGTCATGATCTATAATAATAACACAGAAAGGACAAAGGATCTAGACAACATCTCTTCGTACTCTTTATAGAGCTGCGCGGAAGCAGTTGCACAAGTTGCGAAGGACAAACGACTGTGGGGAGAAGCACAAGCGCACAGGTTGGGTTCGTGAACTTCTTAGACTTAATCAAGAAATCCCTATAGTGTAGAAACATGGTTCCAGCACCATCCCATACAACCTCAGGTGAGACATCAGCCCACGCACTGTGGACTGTTGCTGAAAGGGCTGGTAGTTTTGGGATTTGTTTGGATAAATCACTTCTGAACCTAAGTCAGGCCCCAACAAGCCAACAAATGGTTTTTTTGCCGGGACCGAGATCTGCATAAGGGATGTTTGATGTTGAAAAACTGGAACCCATTAAAGAAGGAAATTGAAGAGTGGTTGTACAAGAAGATTCACAAGTTCGTGACACAGGAAAATAGAACTCCGTAGGTATCTAAGAAAAGGTGGCTAGATCGCTACGTGTATACAAATATCCACGAGATCTTCCTCACATCCATTCCTTCTGAACTATATGAGTGGATCGCAAGGTTAGCTGATAGCCAAGGAAGGTGTAAGCTTGACCAACTGATAGTGTGGACTCCAAAATTAGTGCGCAGACTAGTCATCAGAAGATAAGATCGCGCTAGCTATGGACCATTAGCTCGACCAGATAATAGGGATATTTATCACTGAGTTTGCGATAGAGACGACCATAAGCTACAGTGAAGAAAAACAATGTTTTCTCAAGGTAATGTGAGGTAATTACATTAAATATTTTAATACTTGGATTAAGATATTGTTATGTGAAAAACGGGTTATGCGAATGCATTAATATTTGGAACGACGCGGAGCGGAAGGATCTACAAAAGTAGCTGGGAACTAGGAAACATCCCCTTAATTTCACCTTCATGAGAGAGCAGGGAGGAGCTCACTTGGGTCGCTCTGAGAAGTGTGGTCAGTCTGATAAGACAGTGTATTCCATAGTTACCACGCCTACCCACGCCACCACCCGCTTCACCTCCTTCACCTCCGTCTCCACCCACTCCACCTCCACCAAACCCGTAGTTCAGCGTGGTGAGCGCAATCAAGCTACCCGTATTTAGAGGAGTAGGGAATGAGGATCTGGACCAGTTCTGGTTCATGGTAAGAGCAGTATGGGAAGCGCAAGGGGTCACAGATGACAACATTGAAAAGGCTACATTGGTGA
Organism: Pinus taeda; assembly: GCA_000404065.3. Taxonomy (NCBI): domain Eukaryota; kingdom Viridiplantae; phylum Streptophyta; class Pinopsida; order Pinales; family Pinaceae; genus Pinus; species Pinus taeda. The sequence goes on from APFE030051291.1 coordinate 32,380, forward strand.
GCGCACTGCAGGATCACACATTCACATGGTATATCAAGCACTCTAATGATCACCCAAATGTAGGAATAACAGAGTTCCAGAATGCATTGAACAGAGAATTTAGCTGACCGAAATCAAAGACACAGTCCATCATTAGCTTTAAAGAGATCATGATGCTTCCAGGCGAGACCCCCTGGGATCTAGATCAGCGATTGAAGAGTACGATCCGCAAGGCTAATATGACGCTCACAGATGCACATCACCGCACATGGCTTGTGGCATCTCTGACACCACACTTGAGGATGGTGTTGTCACAGCAGAAGCTTTCAATCCAGGCTGAAGCATTAGAAATGGAAATGAGTTTGCATGAGACCCTGATACAAGACCCTGGGTTGGGAGTTCAACAAATCCACGCACAAGTATAGAATCTATGCTTGGAGATGCAGAGTTTGAAGCAAGATAGGGCACCTCAGCCAGAGGTGCACGAAGAAGTATGGTGCATAAAATAGAAAGGCTAGGGTCATGAAAAAGACCACTATCCAGTGTTCACGAACTACTTGGCAAGAGGGGGGCCAATGTCGTTGAGACCAGAGGCACAGGCAGGGCCAAGTACGACACATGTGTTATCATGCGCGATCTGTTAGGTAAGAGGAAAACACACAATGGACAATTGTCATCTATTTCAGAAGTATACGCATACCCCGCAACAATTGGTTTGTAATTTCTGTAGGTCCATAGGCCACAACGAGCGCACTTGTCACAACTACGAGTTAATGATAGAGTAGACCCTAGCCTATAAAATGAAAATAGAAACGCAAGGCCTCAACCCAACTGTAGGGATGGTGTGTGCTAGATTTTAGGGGTGAGGTCAAGGACGAGGAGGAATGGGACCAGGAAGGGGCTAAGGACAGTTAATTTGTTACAATTACGGAGGACCAGGGCACTATGCCCGCAATTGTACCAACCTAACAAGAATATCTTGTTAATATTGTGATCAGTTTGATCATGAAATGATAAATTGTCCAACATTGATCGCACAGATGCGCAAGAAAGGGGTACTCCAGCCTCCTCTAACTCAGAATATCCAAATGATGAAGTCTGAACCGCACGAAGAAGACCCAAATTTGAACATGATGCTCAGAAGTGGTGCAACCACAGGGGAGGATAAGGGAAAGCAGCCTGAGGAAGATACCTGGGTTCGCAAGGCTCCTACAAATGAACCTGAGTTTGACCTAGAACGCACAAAGGAGACGTTTATGGAAGCTAAGAAGAGCTTCGCGGAGGCCTCTACTTCAGGTAGTAAGGATCAACCAAAGTCGGGGATGGATCCTTCTATGCTTACTACCCTTTTGGAGATGTGCATGAAACTACTGCGCGACAATAAGGAAATTAAGGGACAACAAGAATTAATCACCAGGTGCACCGGCTTAGGATAACTGCATGTAGTTCGGAAATTTGAGAAGCATACACTGCACACTGGAAGGGAGATGAGATTTACAGTGCAGATCGACGAATATGAGATGGATCATGTCATCCTAGATCTGGGATTGGACACGAATGAGTTACCAAAGAAAACATGGGAACGCATGGGCAGGCCCATTTTGTAGTGGTCCCCTATTCAATAATGAATGGCGAACCAACAAAATATTTTGCCCATGAGAAGGTTGCAAGGAGTAACAGTCAATATTGAAGGCGTAGGCACACAAACAGACTTTGAAGTAATAGAGATTTTCAATGACAACAACCCTTATCCCGTGTTGCTAGGAGTAGACTGGGCCACTAATATGAATGTAGTCATTAACTTGAAGAAGTGGAAGATGATATTCGAGAAAAAATCCCTACGCATAGTAGTTCCGCTAGATCCAGCTAAAGGAGCACGCTACACTGAACCTATACATGATGATGGAAGCGACGATGTGCTAGATTGTATTTACAGGATAACCGTGCGAGATTAGGATTGGGTGAATCTGACTACAGACGGAAGGATCTCGTGGGATTGTGTGAGTTCCTATGCCACAGACTCAGATGAAGAAGACGAACGCTAGCACAATCAATTGAATGAAGTGACAACGCTAAATTGCAACATGATGGTTAGATCATTGCGTTGCGTAACAACCCAGGTTTGAGATCTGCCAACATATGTTGGATTGACAATGGTGGATGAATTCCTAAACAAGCTTCAAAGTGCAATACCGGAACAACATCTGTTCAATGCATTGAAGTGGGCATTGTGTGCAACCCCTGCGTCTTGGTGGGGAACACATCAAGGAAATTTTGAGAACTGGTGCAGATGTAGAAGAATTATGTGCCTACGATTTTGGAAATTGCAACTATGGATAGAAGTAAATACGATGGATGAGATGACCCATGCACACACCTTGTGAAATGGATGAAATCCTATGGGGAAGAACCACAGCCTAAATGGGTACATTTATTCTACCATACCCTGGATACCATACCCATGAATTGGTATACTGAGACGGAACTCCAACATGGTATGGGCGAATGGGATGTCTTACGTGAGGGACTTTTTTTAACATTCACATTTGAAGACCAATGGTCAGATACTGTTGGCAACACGCTACAAGCAGTAAAAGCCGCCATCTTCAAAATACCACAGGAACCACGGCAAGTAGTTCAACCAGCATGGGCAACCCAGTTAAGCAATACCCTAGAATGTTATAACGTGCAAGTATAGGAGAATGATGATGACCCTCGAAATATTAATATTATAGATGCTGAAGAATGTTGTGAAGTTCGATGACCATCGATTAAGGATCCCGACATCACTACGCCACTAAAAACAAAGTAGGTAAACATTGTCACTCACACGAAGCTGAAGCACATGATGCTTGGGAACTATTGGGACAATGCAACAATAGATAAGGTCGCTGAGTTACTCCGCGAATATCAAGATTTGTTCCTGACCAAAATCGCAGACTTAAAGGGGATCATTGGCGACTTAGGGATGATGAAGATCACTCTGAAACCGAATGCGAATCCAGTTAAGTAGCGACCTTACCAATTGAATCCAAAGTATAAACAAAAGGTTCACGACGAATTAGACAAAATGCTTGCATCCGGAATTATTGAACTAGTGAAAGAATCCAACTGGGTGAGTCCCATTGTAGTACAACAGAAAAAATAGAAGGGTGAAATTAGAATATGCGTGGACCTTAAGAAGCTTAACGACGCCTGTGTTCATGATCCATTTGTAGCACTGTTTACAAATGAAGTATTGGAGAATGTTGGTGGTCAGGAAGCTTACTCATTCATGGATGGCTTCTCAGGGTACCATCAGTCAAGATCGCGCCGAAAGATAGGAGCAAGACAACCTTCGCAACCAAATGGGGTTGTTTTCAATACACCATTATGCCTTTTCAACTGAAGAATGCGCTAGTAATATTTCCGCGCATAGTGGTGGCTGCATTCAAGGAATACACCCACAAGTTCTTGGAGGTCTATTTGGACAATTGGACTATATTTGGGTTAGTTAAACACCATATAGCAAGCTTATGTTTGATGTTGGATACTTGCCGACAACACAAGATTGCGTTGAATCTTAAAAACTGCACCTTCCTTGTCCCCTTTGGAAACTTACTTGGCCATGTGGTCTGCAAACAAGGCTTGATGGTAGATCTCGTGAAGATTGTTGTTACTCTCAATCTGGAAGCACCATAAGTGTCAAAAAACTACACGCTACATTGGGGCACACTGGTTACTATAGAAAGTTTATCAAGATCTATGCACAAATAACAGTTCCAATGGAACAATTATTGTAAAAGGACGCTACATATGGTTGGAATGATGATTGTAGGAAAATTTTGGGTGTTCTCAAGGAGAAAATGACATCTGCTTCCCTCCTAGTCTTCCCAAAATGGGATGTAGAATTTCATGTAGATGTTGATGCATCGTGTATTGCGCTAGGAGCTGTACTAATGCAAGAAGGCACGGAAGGCATGGATCATCCGATCGACTTTGTGAGTCAGTGGCTATCTAAAGCTGAAAAGAACTACTCTACTATCAAGCGCAAAGGGTTGGCAATGGTATACACGCTCCAGAAAGATCGACACTATTTACTTGGTGGGCACTTCAAGATGTATATCGATCATTCCTCATTGAAATACCTGGTGAACAAGCCTGTGTTGGGGGGGCGCATATGTAGATGGTTGTTACTATTTCAAGAATATAACTTTGAGATCATCGTAAAGCCAGGACGCATAATGCAGGACCAGATCACTTATCACGAATTGAAACAGGCGAGGAGCCAACAAATTTGGAAGAAGGACTACTTGATGCATAGCTCTTTGCAGTGCACATCATGGACGACCACTTCGAAGATATAATACAATTTTTAACCACATGGACTGCACCGAAGGAATATTCAGTCCAGTAGAAGAAGGAACTGGTCATGCGTGCAGCGGACTATTCTGTCATCATGGGACAGCTCTACAAAATGAGAAATGATCAGATATTGCGAAGATATGTACCTGAATTTGAACAAGGACAGATCCATGTGGAAGCACATAGGGGGGTTGTAGGAGGACACCATGTAGGACGCGTGACGACACAGAAGATTCTTCATGCTAGGCCATGGTGGTCCACTCTACATTAATATTCAAAAGCGCATTGTTGGGCCTGCGACATATGTTAAAGGACTGGGAAACCATCATGAAGGGATGAGATGCCACTCAACCCACAGATGACGTTGCAGCCATTTGAAAAATGGGCAATCAAATTTGTGGGACCAACCAAACCTTAGGGGAAGATGGGTGCGTGCTACATCATCACTGCAACAGAATACCTGACTTGATGGGCAGAAGCAGAGTCGCTTAAGGACTGCACAGCTGCTACAACTGCGAAATGTTTGTTCGACAACATGTTGACACGGTTTGGTTGCCTGAAAGTTTTAATGAGTGACTATGGGATGCACTTCCTGAATGAAACCATCAGTGCACTCGCCGAGGAATTCCAGGTGTATCATCAACAAAGTACATCGTACCATCCGCAAGCTAACAAGACAGTAGAAGCATTCAACAAAATTCTGGAGACTGCACTAACCAAAGTATGTAACGCACAACAAAATAGCTAGGACCTACACATACCTGTTGTATTATGGGCATATAGAACCACGTGCAAAAAATTGACGGGCCAGACACCTTTCAAGTTAGTCTATGGCATAGAAGCAGTCATGCCAAAGGAATACATTGTACCTAGTTTATGGATAGCAGTAAGCACAGGCATGTCGGACTACAAAGCCTTGGAAGAAACACTTTCGTAATTAGAAGAACTCGAGGAAGAATGGTTTCTAGTGAGATTCCATTAGAAGGTACAAAAAAAGTGCGAAAAAGCTTAGCACGATCGCCATATCAAGTTGCACACATTCAAGGTAAATGATTTAATCTTGTTGTGTGACAGCAAGTTCGAAAAATTTCCTGGGAAATTCAGAATACAATGGTTGGGGCCATATTTGGTAAAAGAAGTCATAGACGGAGGCGCGGTCCAGCTAGCCAAACTTAATGGAGAACTCTTCCCTGGAAGATTAAATGGCAGTCGCCTGAAGCCCCACACGGGTGGGATAGCTATCTGACTAACTGCCGAAAGCATAGTCTTCATGACCTGACAAGCCAAATAGAGGTGTCTGACTATAAAAAAAGGTACTTGAAGCTGGCATCAAAGTAGAGAATCAAGTCAGACCCAAATGATTCAAAAGCAGAAATGGAGCATATCCAAACGATGGTAGCATGGTGCATTACAGACCTTTGCACAACACAGGCACAATTGAATGGACTTCATGCAAAGATCATCACACCAGCATAATGACTCGAGAACGAGTCATGATGTTTTTGTTGGGGGTCTGTTGGGCATCAGATCCCTTGCGTAGTGGTTTTGGGGCTTAAAGCCTGAATTTTGGGTAAAATTGTATTGTAAGAACTCCGCAAAGGGCACAGAGCATGAGAATCTAGGATTGTCCACCCTAAAAAAATGTAATTTAATGTGAAGTATGTCGGCCCACCCATGGTCCACGGACCATGGGATTGTATAAATAGAGTGAAGCTAGTCTAAGTTTGGAGAAATAATATGTTCTTTTGGGTGATGAATTAGCTCTGAGTCTATAAGTCCAAGTCTTGGGTTGTAATAATAGGTAGAGGCTTTGCAGCTGAGTGTGTGGAGGCCTGGTAGAGTCCGCAGCTGTGTGCATGGACCCCTGCAGCTGAGTGCACAGGGCGAAGTTGGGATTGTACTTGGACAGACTATTAATAAAAGATAAGTTGATTATGGAATATTGTGTGTCTATGTTTCTATTATATTTATGCATCTCTTCATAGTTTATGATTGCGTGCACTTGTTTATGAATGTTGAATGATTAATGATAATATTGGGCCCACATACTTAAGTCAAGATATGTAATAATAGCACAAAAAGGATAAAAGATTTAGACAACACCTCTCCATGCTCTTTACAAAGCTGCACAAAAGCAGTTGCACAAGTTGCGGAGGATAGACAGCTGCGCGGAGGAGTGCAAGAACACAAGTTGGGTTCACAAATTTCTTAGACTTCATCAAGACATCCCTAGGGTGTAGAAGCCTGGTTCCATCACCCTCCCATACTACCTCAATTGAGACCTCACCTCGCGCATCGTGGACTGTTGCCAAAAGGGCCAGTAGTTTCGGGATTTGTTTGGCTAAATCACTTTTGAACCTAGGTCAGGCCCCAAAAATCCAACAACATGACTGAGATATTAACTTACACACCTTCAAGGTGAACAATTTGGTGTTACTGTATGATAGTAAGTTTGATAAATTCCTAGGAAAATTCTGAATGCATTGACTAGGACTATATTTTATTAAGGAGGTCACAGATGGAGGCGCGGTGTAGTTGGTAAAGTTAAATGGAGAACCTTTCCCAAGAAGAGTGAATGGCAGTCAGTTGAAGCTATACAGGGGTGGCCCGACTATCTAACTAGCCCAGCGAAGTACAATGTTAGTGCTCTAGGTAGCTGAAAGGAGGCATGGGAGTATAAACAGATGCAGGGAACACAGGAGCAGATACAGGGAAGCAATTCAACTACAGCAGTCTTTGAATAATGCGTGCAAGAGATACAGCAAGAAGATGCTCAATGCATTGTCGATCTCGCAGCAGTTCGAATAGAGTTGCGAGGTGTCCGCGTGAAGATCTCCACACCAATAGAGTGACTCGAGGGTGAGTCATGATGTTTGTGTTGGGAGCCTATTGGGTGCAGGATCCCCCAAGGCAAGTTTTGGGGCTTATAGCCTAGATTTTGACCAAATCTTATGTAAAGACTCCGCGTTTTGTGGGCGTGGAGTGCGAAGATTGTAAATGAGTCATAGGGTTTCCCGCCCTCACTTTTGTAATGTAATCTCAGCTTTTAAAGATCTACCCATGGTCTGTGGACCATGGGATTGTATAAATAGAGTGAGGCTCTAAGTTGTAAAGAAGAAAAAGGGAGTTGGAAGCAATAGAAGAAGAATTGAGTCTTATCTAACTATAGAGTTGTGTCTTCGGGTCATAGAGTAGGAGAAGGCTCTACGACTGAGTGCGCAGAGGCCTAGTAGTCCACAGTTAAGTGCGCGGACCCCTGCAGTTGAGTGCGCAGCGCGAGTCAAGTCTGTAACCTTTTGGGAAGGAATAAAGAAAAGTTTTACATCATTTCTGTGTATGTTTTTCCTATTTTGTGCATTTAATATATCAGATATAAATTGCATTTCTATGGTTTATATGATGAGCGAACTTATATGAATGTATTGATAAAGTGAATATAAGATTAAGTATCTGTTTATGCAAAGATAACTAACTATTATAAGCAAATAAGTAAGATCTGCGGTATAACTTAGGGAAGTAGCGCAGATCGCTGCTAGGATAGCAAGAAATCACCTCAGCCTCTAGTTATGGATGTGCAAAGGTGATTATAATGATTGTGAAGGTCTCGTAGGTCAGGATAGTGCGCAAAGGTACTCACAGTTGGACTAAACCGACCACTCAAACATCTCAAGGGTACAAAAACTTGGTTCTAGCATCCCCCCATACTACTTCGATTGAGACAGCGGTCCGTGCTCCACGGAATGTTGCTGAAAGGGCCAGTAGTACAGGGATTTATTTGCCTAATTAACTTTGAACCTGTGTCGAGCCCCCTTAAGCCAACAATGAGGACAATAAAAAACATTATTAATTGTCTCTCGCATCATCTTAAAAGATACCAACAAGACGTATGTCATTTATTTTTTTCCTTTAAAGCTTTTAATATCATATCAGTTCTTAGGATCAATAATGTCATTGCAGACACTTTAGCTAATGCAACAACTAGGTTTACCCCTCTTAGAGATGGGTTTTTTATTGAAACTGTCTATCAGCTTGTTGTCCCCAAAAATATAACTAATTTCCACATTTTTAATGATCATTGACTACCAATAGATTCTCGACTTCCTTGCAAACATGGACATGTTTAAGGATATGGTTATAGATGAACATGAACATGATAAATCTCTGGTAGAAATACATAACATGCTTAAGGAGAACCAGATTCCCAAAGGTGTTTTATATTTCGAAAATTTATTTGATCTAAAAAATAATTTCAAAGGGACACCCAAAAAAAGGGTCTAAAGTTCCACATTATTGTACGAGAAATTCAACTTGCCAATAGATGTAGGAACAAAGTTTGTGAAATTTGGTACCTGTTTCACTTCAGAATACCAAAGCTCATTTATTCAATTGTTTAATTAGCATCGAGGTGTTCTTGCATGGTAGTATGATGACCTTACGACGTATGAGACAAGAATTATGCAACTTTTCATTCCTATTAGGGAAGGGGTCAGACCATTTGAGAAGAAACTCTAAAAGGTACATCTGACTTTGGAGCCCTTGCTACAAAAAGTTCTAAAGACATTGTTGGATGCTAGGATTATTTTCATTGTTGTACATTCTACTTTGGTATCCAACCTAGTTCCTATGAGAAATTAATCGAGTGAAATTAGCTTGTGTGTTGACTTTAAAAATCTAAATCATGACTCTGATAAGGATAATTATCATGTCCCCTCAATGGAGTAGATTTTGCAAATTGTTTCTGGTTCTGAAATGTTTGTGTTGCTCTATGGATTCTCTAGCTTCAACCAAATTCTAGTGGCTGAGACAAACATACTCAAGACAACATGCAAAACAAAGTGGGGCACCTTTGCATTCAAGCGAATGTCTTTTGGCCTCATTAATGTTGTGCCACTTTTCAGAGATCCATGAACATCACTGTTACACAGTAATTTGTCACCGTTGGTCACCGTCCCTGTTACCCTTGTTTTCGTACATTGGAGGACACATTTATGGACCTGTGACCAGTGACATAACCTAAGAAACACTTGCATTATCTTCCCCTGAGTATGTACTTCATGTTCCCTGAAGACACCTTTTGCAAATTATCCCTAAAAAGTGCCCTTTTTCCATTGGCGCAGGTACACAGTTCTTACCCGCGCCAATGACTCAGATCCTGAAAAGGGGGTGCGCCCATTGGCGCTTTGTCATAGAGCAACACCCGCGCCACCTAAATTTGGTAATGATTTTTGGCCAACGTGCACCCACATGTTTTTTCCTCTCTTGTCATGAAGTTCTTTGAGGGAAAAATCCACAGGGCAGAGGTCGAGAGTCATCATGACAACTAATGACAACCATCCTCACTAGCTTTTCAGTAATGCCAGTCCGCAATAGGCGTCCTGGTACAATGTATCTTCCTCCCTTCTCCATCTATAAATGACTGTCCTAATGCATTAAACAAGCTAGTTTTGCTAGAGTCTTTGTGAGTGTTGAAGTAATGCTAGAGTGATAGTAAGAATTGTGAAGCATAGGAAGGTTATGCTGCCGAAATCCTGAGAGAGAAGAGGTCTTTGCAAGGCATATTTAGCTGCTCGCCCAGTCAGGGAATAGGTTCAACGTCAGAACCTTGGTTGTTTCTTTCTCTGTTTTTACTCATTAATAGACGACTATCATTATGGTTCCACTCATGTGTCTTTGTAATGATAATTGAGTTATATGTTTTCTGACTGATATATAGTTGCATCTATTGGATTTTATGCTTGTATTTGTGTCGTTCTTTGCATGTGCAGGTGTTCGTTCACGAGGATAGTGGGGATTGTGACCAGCCAGAGCAAAGGAATGGGAGCGACGATTCTTCTACAAGTACTAGCGTTGGACTCCAGGTAGGCCATCATCATCGATCTCTGATTTGCAATTAGGAACCTGCGTGTTAGCGTTGTGTGATTGTTGCTAGACCCGTGTTGGGCTAGTGGGATCGCCTCTGTCCGCAAAGGGGATTTACCAGTTCAACAATTTGGCGACTCCGCTGGGGACAAGCTTATTGTTTGATTTTGTTGTTTGATTTGTAAACTTTAGACGGAGCCTGAAGTACGGCGAGATAGCCTTTGAAACACTATTGGTTTGCAGTAGTGAAGTAGATCAAAGCCACTTCAGTCAATCTCCAGTTTGGTTTACGGACTGAACAATTTCGACTTTGTCTTGCATGTTAATTTTTCTCTTATTTGCTGGCTTGGATAGCTTTCTAGATTGAATTTCTTCCTGTTTCTTGCTTGCTGGCCTGTCTAGATACCGTAAACCAAGCCTTGGACTACCTGTTTTGTTTTTTACTTGGCAAACTTGATTAGCGTGGTTTTTCTTCTGACAGTCACGCCAGTTGGCGCTTGTTGTTAACTGACAACCCGTGCCAATCAGTTTATAGCGCGAGTTGTAGTCTGACAGTCGCGCCAGACTTGTTAACTTTTTCAGTTAGCTTGTTTGTAAGCCTTCTGAGCTTGGATTTGTATCTTGTTGCATATTTTACAGCTTCTAGAAGTTTGTTGGACCTTTATGTGACTGGTTATTCCTTTTTCCTTCAGTTGTTTGCTTATTTATATCGATTTTATATCTTAGCCCTAGTGGCTTTGCATGTCGAGCCTTCTGTGGGAAGTTATGGTTTGATGATCCAGTCAGCTTTTTTATTGTTTTCCACACTCCTCTGGTAGTTGTACAAGTTTGGCATTCTATGCTGCAAGTAACTCACTTTTAGCTTGTTTATTTCTTGCTTGACTTCATTTGAACTTAGATCACATGGTTCATTGAAGGTCTTTGCGTTTTCCTTGCTTTGATAGGTCACTTTTGACGTTTCAGAATTGGTTCTAGATTCCATTGAGTGAATTATCTGTTGAGTGCATATCTCTTGAGATCTGTTGAGTGCATCATACTATTCTAAAAGAAAAGAAAAACAAAAGATTTTTTTCTTTTTATTAATTAGCATTTCTTGTTAATTGTTGCTTTTAAAAAGGAAAAAGAAAAAGATTTTCATTTCTTGTTATTAGCTACATTAGAATCTTTGTGATCGTTTTGTTTGTATAAACAGCTCAACTCTCCTGTAGATAGAGTTCATTCAAAGAAACGATACAATTTTCGCATATAGTTTGCATTTAGGAAGTTTCAAGAGATCACATACGGTAGGACCGAAAACTGAAACATAATTAAAGATAAACCGTAAAATAAACTGAACGAACCTAACAACGCATTGGAACATAACGCACATATTCTAGAGGTCTAGGTTAGAGACGTGTTCCGGCGTCTTTAAACCTGGTAGTTTATTGTTGAGTGGTTGGGTGATTCCTCCACGGTGAAACGATAAGTGCCAGTACGGATTGCGCTCCCACGTACCGTCGCGTATATATTGGGAGACCTCAATAGGCTTGCAACCTTTTATCCATAGGAAGCTGAGTCTACCACCCTACAAGCCGTAATGCACTGAACACAGCATTCGGGAAGATTGACTGCAGTACGGGAAGTCCTTGGTTTTCATCTGATTGCCAAGGTGTATAACTAGTTTTACGGATTGTTTGGCAAACCTCTTACCTAGTTCTCCAGAGTAGTCACTTTTGATCCTTTTCGGACTCTCTAAAAGAAAAGGTGTAAGTGAGCAGCTTGTCACTTCGTGCTCATTAAATATTCGAAGGAGACTAGAGTCATCTTTTCATCCTTTTCTCGACTCTTAAAAAATGAAAAGGTCAAGTTCAGTGTCTTAAAATTTATCTGGCCTCGATAACATTACCTGGTTAGATCTTATGTACGCTAGCTTGAGTAGGATTTCGTTTGGCTATGGCAACTTTTCCAGGGTTCACCAACCCAAGTTCCCCTCCTGACGGGAATCCTAGCCAATTCCCTCCTCAAGGGAATGTTGGTGCTCTTTATATGGCAACGTTATCCCTTCTAGGGTTAACTGTCGGGTTGCCTGTTTGGTTATTTTCAAACTCTGTGGTCCCTACTGTGTCGGGTGATACTCCATCAGTCCCTCCACCTGCACAACATCATGTTGAACCTAAGGTGGACCCCTCCCCTTCGACGCCTACTTCTTCGTCTCCTTCTTGTACTTCGCCTGGTGAAAGTCTCAATTCGAGTAACCAGGTGGCTAAGAAGAAGAAGAAGAAGACCAAGAAGAAGAAGTCTCCTAAGGGAGAGGCTATAAGCACAACAGAGACTACAAGCACAACTGTTGCTCCATCAAGGACACCAGAAGTCAGACCCCTTTCCACTCCTCCGCGGAAGGTTAAGTTTTTTTGTCGATTATGCAAGGAGGACCATCTTCTTCATGATTTTCCTGGCATTCCTAGGGTCTTAGAAGTATGGTCCCGCGATCCGGCCCATCCCTCATCGTCCACTGAAGCTCACGGCAATGTTACCTCATCAGTTGGGAGTGGTAAGGGAAAAGGGAAGATTCGATTCCCCTGCAGACTTTGTGAAGGAAATCATCCCCTTCACCTTTGTCCACTCATGGATAAAGCCTCCACTGTTTTGGAAAGTCTTGCGATTCCCTCGCCCCAACTCCCCGCTGGATATCAGCGTCTCTCTGTAGCTACAGATCATCCTTCTGCTGACCACAAGATTGGTTTAAACTTCTCTTTTGTCCAGCCTCCTCTTCCTAAACCTAGCTCTGTCGAGCCTGTTCCAGACCAACCATTGGTCGGAGAGAGTGTCGACTCGAGTTTGCCACCCGTCGACCACCCTGTTCTAGAAGAGCATCATGATCATGTTCTTCTTGTCTCATCAGGTTCTCCTGAGTCCGCAAACGACCCGCTTATCTCAGCTGCTTCAGAGGGTCCTTCTTCGGTTCCTTTAGACCAGGGGGGCAATCATACGATTTCCCCACCAAGTAGTTCAGTCGTTTCCTTCGACTAGCGTCACCTGACTGCTTTCCGCCTTCCATCCCACGTGCCTTTCTAGATTACGGTACATGCCTATGATACGGCAGTACCTGGCACTGTCTTGGATGAGGGTGCATCTGTTAGTCTTATGCCTTCTACTACTTGGCAAGCTTTGGGCTCCCCACAACTTGTGCCTGTTGCACAAAATCTGATGGCATTTGATGGAGGAACCAGTCAACCATTGGGGATCCTTCCAAAGTTCCCTATTACTTTGGGAGGCAAAACCGTCTATATAGACGTGTTGGTTACCCAAGGTGCTCTAGATTTCAATCTTCTCCTTGGTCGTGACTATATTTATGCCATGGGGGCCCTTGTCTCTTCACTTTTCCGTGTGGTTTGCTTTCCACACAATGGAAGGATTGTAACTATCGATCAATTATCGTTCTTTAGTCCCTCGGTGCCTCCTACGCAGATGTCATCCCCTCCTGGTTCTCATCCACCGGTTGTATCTGCCCCACCGCAGGTCAACTATGTGGCTACCTCTCCCATGCCTATATCCAGCAATGCCGCCATTGTGCATAGTGTTTTGGGGGCATTGAGTCCCAACTTCCGCGACATTGACCTCCCATCGGGAGCGCCACTGTTGGAAGCCCTGATTTCCTGTTCATTATGATGAAGATCGGGCGGAGCATAGTTCATTTCCCTCTGTCAAGCTCCCTAAAAAATGAAACAAGGAGTCTCGAGGATAGTTTTGCTAATGTATCAACCTCGTTAAAATAATGAAACAACTTGTATCCGAGGATAGTTCATAACCATTATGTCAACCTCGTTAAAACAATGAAACATGA
>APFE030051291.1:46394-71260 GCA_000404065.3 Pinus taeda
CTAGCCAAGATACTAGTACGTAGGTGCTGGCCTACAAAAGGCTACAACCTTCTCTTTCTTCCAAGGACCACATTTCATCAATTTTCAAACTGGATCCATGAACATCAACCAATCATCAAGAATCAACCAATCTCCTTTTCACATGTTAGATCTGAATCAAGTAGATATTCTCCTTACAGCTGTACCTAATACATAGTACCAGAAACCATACACCAGAAAGCAGAACCAAGAACGCAACAGCAATAGTCAGAAGCAGCTAGATCTCAACTTAGATTATATACGCTATTTCAACAGCCTGAAACTAGCGTGCATACGCTTCTGTGTATGGAACAACCTACGTATACTCCCCTTTACTTCACTGAAACTATGTGTATACCCGTCTTCGCCTTACTGAACCTGCGTACAGATCTTACGAAGGATAATTCACTCTTTCAACTATTCAATTATTAATTAACCCAGATTACCAGATAGATCAAGCAAGCGTCACATCTAGCAGATCAAAATCATACAAAGATACTATCATTCAAGCTTAAATATTATGACCCATGGATAGAACTTATCCTTCCTTTTGCGCTAAAGTTCCTCCTTCCTTCAAATCCAGATCTGCATCACTACCCAATATACCAGCTCTAGAAATTTTCAGATCTTCAATTATAATTCAGATTGATAATATGTCACAAGATCTCCTTCCTCTTTTATAGCCTTAAGCCTTCCCCAATACCATGGTCCAAAACCATAACATTCCAATACCATGAACCCAAAACTAAGGATCAACACATCTGACTAGACGCCATGGTCCAAAACAAAGGCTCAAGTTCCAATATCTAACTACCAAGGACCAAAAGAATGATCCCCAACATATACGCACTTTTGTAATGTATAACCCGCGTGTATACGCGCCTTCGTCTAGATGAACATGCGTATATGTCTTTTTCTACTTTCTAAGTGCCTGAACTGAGATCTGTTACCAAGGAGATTTGCCATCAAGGACAACACTCGTGCCATAGCTCTAGAATTGTGCCATAATGCCAACACCCTTTGCCTTTCATTGATCAAGTTTTAGACGGTCTTACATGGAAGAAGTTCTTCTCTTTCTTAGATGGATTCCAAAAATACATTCACATGTCCATGGGGTACCTTTGCTTATAAGGTCCTCCCTTTTGGTCTAAGCAATGCCCCTACCACTTTTCAAAGGGTAGTTTTGAACATCTTTATTGATCTTTTCCATGACTCTGTGAAGATCTACATGGATGGTTTCAATCCCTATGGGTGTGACATCTTGGAGGCTCTCTCTAATCTGGGAAAAGTCTTGAGGAAATTAATTGAAATGAACCTCTCGCTTAATCCTAAGAAATGTGAAATCTCAATAAATGCAAGGACTATCCTTCACCATTTAATATCTCAAGACGGAATACAAGTGCACCCAAACAAGATTTTCATCATCAAAATGGTCCCTAATCCTCAAAAGCATAGAGATGTTAGGAGTTTCTTGGGCTTAGCTAGATATTATAGGAGGTTTATCAAGGACTTCAAAAAAGTGGCTTCACCATTGTTTGGGTTACTAGCCAAGGACTCATAATTATGTTGGACAAATATTTGCCAAGAGGCCCTTGATATTTTGAAAGAGAAATTAACCACTGCACCCATACTTAGGGGTCCAAATTGGGCTCTACCTTTCCATATCCATGTTGATGCATCCAAAAAAGTTGTGGCGGCAACCTTGGGACATTTCATTAGTAAAAATTTGTCTAAGGTTGAATTGAACTACACTATAAATGAGAAATAATTCTTAGCTGTTGTACACTTTTTAAACAAATTTAGACACTACACCATTGGATACCAAACTTTTGCACATATGCAACTATTAAATATTTGATGAATAATCCTGATGTGAACGATAGAATCATTCGATGGTTGTTATCCTCTAGGTTTGAGAGGGATTAAAAGTTTCCTTGAATAGGAGTAGGACCTATTCTCTGATTAAAAGGAGAATAGGGTGATTTAGATATCATTGGCAAGCCAGGGAAAGAAAATGTAGATGCAGATTTTTTTTTCTAGACTTTCTTTGCTTATAGGAGATGAAGGGATGGTCGATGATCAACTTCCAGATTAGAACCTATTTTCTATATTAGTAATCTCTCCATGGTTTGCTGACATATCCAACTACCTAGTTGCTGCAAGGTTTCCTCCAAATTTGTCATCTAGGGAAAATAGAATAATTTTAAGGAAAAGTGCCCCTTTCACTTGGATTGGGGGAATCTCTTCAATCTGGGACCAGATCAGATCCTAAAAATATGTGTCAGAGAAGGGTAAGTATTTTTCATCCTCTTAGCCTACCATTATAAGTCTTGTGGAGGTCATTTCGCTACCAAGAGTATAGCTTTCAAAGCACTACAAACTTACTATTATTGGCCCATTCTCCACCAAGATGCAAGAAGGTATGTTAGAAGATGTCATTAGTGCTAGAGGATGAGAAAACCCACGCCGAGGGATGAAATGCCTCTACAACCTCAGGTGGTATTAGATATATTTGACAAGTGGGGCATGTATTTCATTGGACCAATTGATCCACCATCGGGGTAGAAAATTTACATCATTGTGTGCACTAATTACTTGACAAAGTGGGCCAAGAAAAAGGTTGTCAAAGCAGCAAAAGAGGAGAAAGTGGTTGAGTTCCTAAGGAAAAATATCTTCTACAAATTTGGGTACCCCAGAGAGATAGTCACCGATTAGGGAGCTCAATTCACATCACATATGATTGATAATCTTTGAAGGAAACATCATATCAAACACAAAACATTAACTACCTATCACCCTCAAGAAAATGGGCAAGTAGAGGTTACAAATAGGGCATTGGAGAGAATCCTCACCAATATTGTGAATATAAGTAGGAGATATTGGGTAGACATATTAATGGAGGCCATTTGGGCCTATAAGATCACTTGGAAGATAGCTACTGGATTCACTCCATAAGTTCTAGTTTATGAAATGAAAGATCTACTTTCTATTGAGTTTGAGTATAATAATTTGAGAATGGAAAATTAATTGGAATTATATGTCACCAAAGCACGGAAAGAGAGGCTTCCCCAATTGAATGGCTTGGATGAGTTTGGAGTGCAGGCCCTCCTATGCATTGAAGTTATAAAATTGCAAAGGAAGGTTTGGCATGATAGGCATATCAAGGATACATTTTTTCAAGAATGGGATTGGGCATTATTATAATATTCTAGGTTCAAATATTTCAAAGGAAAACTGATGAAAAGATGGTTAGGCCTATACCTGATAGAAAAATGTCATGAGAATGGATTTGTTCAAATTAGGACCATTGATGAGAAAGGAATTCCCTTGCTTGTCAATGGCTAAAGGCTGAAGGTATACAAAAAACCTATGTCTAAGGAATAATTCATTAGTGCAATTAGCAGAGAAGTCAATGTGATTGGAAGTGTCATAGCTTCCAGTCCATAGCATTTCTAGATATTTTTGTTAAAAAAAAAGAACTAAGAAAAAGGCTTGGATGAAAACCCTTATGAGGCATCTGAGGCCAATTCCTGGGTTGAAAACCTCTCCTAGGTAGCCGAGGAGAAAAAACAAGAGAAGAAAAAAATAAGAAATATCCCTAGGTGAAAACCTCTCTTGAGGCACATAGGGTAGGAATACAGGTTGAAAACCTCCTCTGAGGTAGCCTATGTGTCTCAAAAAGAAAATAAACAACAACAACAACAAGAAATGGATCTACACCATGTCTGCTATTTTTTTTTTTCATTTTGCAGGATTAAAAACAATAGCAAATTCCATGGCTAGCAAGCCTAAATTATCAAGATTCCCTTCACTCCTCCATCCATCGACTTCCTATCCATAATCCACACTCATGTGATCACCCCTATTCACCATCCCATTATCCCAAAATTCAAGTTTCACCCCCTTTATGGATTGTTACAAGAAGGACCTGTAAATGCTACAGGAAGGTCCTATAGTGCTATAAGAGGCCTCTAAAAAGCCATAAGAGGGAGATTCAAGAAAGAGAAAAACCCAACATGATGTTGGAAATTATGAATAAGGTTCCCCCACCATGTTCCACCATCCATTTGTCACTCATCCATCCCATTTCATAAAAATAGAAAATATTTTCCACTAAAACTCCTCGACTCTGTCTTACCTTTGTTAAAAATTTGGAAAAACACACAGAGGCCATCATCTTCATTTTTAAAGTATACACTACTCCATCAAGGTTCTATGATTTTCCTCAATACCTATTACAACCTCTCTCATCACACCCACACATATTAAAGACCTTGGAGGAAAAGGAGAGGACTGTTACAGGAAGAAAACCTCCTCTTGTAGCAGCGTGTGCACACATCACATAAATAAATGATCTTTTTTTCCTCATCAGTTAGGGGGTGATGGAAATTTCTGAGGCCACTCTAAAGTATTCATATCACTCCCAAAAGGACTCTCCACCAAAAGTAGTACCTTGGACATCAACAATGTACCTACACACACATCGAAAACAATAGTCAAATATCATTAGGAGCAATGATGAAATACATAGGAAAGAAGCCAGTAAGTCAAATCGCTTGATCCCAATAATGTGGTCCAAATACAGCTTAGAAATACCTGCATCATTTTGATCATGAGTAGGCAAAGGCATGGAAAAATCGCACCTCCTCCCTATGTGTGAATAAAAAAAATGTGTAAATGATGAGAGGAGATGTTCTAATAAGTTGGAGGTGACCAGTTAACTTGGCCACCCTCGGCTAGTAAACTAAAAGTGATGGTAAGAACTCATGCAACATGGATATGTCACATCAATCGAGTTGGGATCATAGAAAGTGGATGGTGATTACGAGGAAAGAGGGAATAATTACTCTTAGTGGGGACAACGGTCCAAAAGAGGAAACTCCATGTGACTGCAAGGTCACCACAGTGCTCCAAGCCTAAGAAAAAAATGGCATATTATGTACTAGGGCTTGATTTATTTTGCATAATTGGTCATTTAAAGGAAAATTAAGGAGAGGACAAGCCTGGGGTTCCATTGAGGAGTTTCAAACCTCATTCTGCAATTGCTATAGGAAGGAGCTATAGGAAATCCTATAACTGCGATAGGAGGGCCGAGAAAATTCTACAGGAAGACTAAAAGGGTGGGGGAAAGCCACAAAGGGTTGAATTTCTCTCCAAATTAATACATTCATCCCAGGACACTTAATCAAAAGTAAGTTCCACCATCTCCTTCATCCATCCATAAGATTTCATGCAGTAACAGTCTAATTGTGAAATTAAAAGGTCTTTATGGGTAGTACAGTAATGGAAATGTAGGAAATTTCCATCAATAAGGAATTTTAACTCACTGCAACCATTGAATTATACACTGAATCTATTGAAGAAGTATCTTTTCCCTACTTAGCTAAAAAAATAGAGAATAGATGGGGGGGATTTAAGAGAAAGGAGTCCTCAGATACCAAAAGGATCCACCTATCCCCTCCTGTGGTTGACATTGTTAGAAGACACTAGTTGTTAGGATCCTTCGACTTGGTGAAAGGATATGATGATGACATTGCCTTTGAATTTTCCATGGCCCTGAACTCACAATTAGAGGACAATGCCACCATTGTGGTGAGGGGGTTAGCTATCTCACTTAGCCCTGAAATAATTAGCAAAGTAAGAACCCTACCTTTAGGGATAAAATGGAGCAGAGAAGACAAATCCACCAGTGTCACTGCTAAAAATATTTTCTTCACTACCAATGAAAAGCTTGTCAGGGAAAAGAATGGAGTGAGGACATAAATCCTACCTTATCCTTGGGATGAGGTGGCCTACAACATTCTGAAATACATCTCTTGTGAGGGAAGGAAAGTGTGGTCTATGCCTACAACTTTACATTACTTCACGAACTCAAGTTGTAGGCATAATTTCCTCTTGCTCAAAGGATTAGCGTGAAATACTTCCTCCTACAGTCCATCAGGGACATGATTCAAAAAGTGAGAGAGGGAAAAGACCAAAACCCAAGCCACAATGGCCTCATTAAACTAATAGTGTTCGACGCCTTGAAAAAGTTGATAATCCCTGTTCTTTGGTCCAAATCCATGGACATGGATAGAGAAGCCTTCATTGACACATAAACCCTCACACCATGTGAGACCCAAACCTCTAGTGTTGGAGGAAGAGAGGTTAAAATAGAGGAAGAAGAAGAAGGGGCAAGGACAAAAGAGGAAGAAGTAGTAGGGTCAGAAGAAGAGGAAAGAGAATCAGAGGAAGAAAGGACAATTGAAGAACCAGAGGCAAAGGTAGGAAAAAAAGCAGATGAAGAGGGGGAGAAGTAGGAAAAATCAAGTCCTGAGAAGACTACTGAGCCCAAAGAAACAAATATACCCCCAAAACAAGCAATTTTTTCACCAAGAGCCACTGGACAATAGGTACCTGCAACTTTAGCTTCCTTGATTACCCTAGTCAAACCTAAAAGGAAGAGACAAGGGAAAACCCTCCTATATTTTAAGATGAGGAAAAGCATTAGGATCAAGCAAGGGAAGCAACAAACTCCCACAAAGGCCCCTATCACAATTGAGGAGTCCCCAAGAAAGAAAGAGTAGATGGGACCTGTTGAAAGAAAAATTGAAGAGGTCACCTCTCCAAAACCCATAAAAAAGAACCCTATAGCATATATAAGGAATACCAACACCAAAAAAACTTCCTTCAAACAACCCAAGACACCAACCATCTTCCAACAAGAAGAAAAGGGGAAGTTACAGTGACAGAGTATGCTAAAAGAAAAATAGAGTGTGCTATAGGAGGGGTAATGGATGCTACAGGAGGATCTGAATGAGCAACATGAGGGGAATAATGTGACACAATAGCTACAGGAGGTAGAAACCTCCCCAAAAAAAATTTGGAAGGACTTCCCAAAGTTTGAGGAGTCTATTCCACAACCTAGCTTAATCTCCTATTTGAAATTCATTGAAGGAGGGATAATTATTCATAAAAAAATTGCAGTCCTACTTTTCTATGAGCTAGAAGCAAAAATAGGAAGAACCCATAGATCGATGAGAATTCCTAAGTTTAAGAAGGTGGAAGGAAAGGCCCTTGAAATGGGAAAATAAATAAGTGAGTTGAGAATGAGGGAGTCCAAAATGAAGGAGAAGCTACAAGCATAAAATATGTGGTTGAGGGAGAAGTTGCAGGAGAAGGAAACCTAACTTGCCACAATGGCAAGCCTCTCCATGAACGCATTACAGTGTAGACAACCATCCAAGTTTTATGCACTCTTTCTCAAAGAGTAGTGTCTACAATTCCAAATCAAAACCTTAGCACAACATGGGTCCATGCCATTTCAAGATTACAAATAGTTCATTGAATTTTGAAACCAAGCAAACATGGAGGACAAAACAAAATTGGCCAAGTTTTACATTCTTAACCTCACTTTGACTAATATGAATATTGGGGATCCCAATGCAAGATTGGGGGATACATAGTTGACAGAATTACCATCTTGGATGACTCATGAGGAGGCAAGAACTAAGGAAGTAAATAGAATCATGGAAAAGGTAGAAAAGGAACCATTATATATCAGGATAGATCTAATGAAGCTAATGGATATCATTAACCAATCAAAGCATCATTTCCAATGATTCTAACCTAACACCCAAATACCTCGCCACCTGGAACAAGCCATCTCACGTTTCGAAGAGACACTCAAGTCATTGAGAATGAAAATCTAGGAAGCCTACCAGAGGAGATGAAATTCCTTACCCCACAACCTCCACAAAAGAGAATATCACTCTCCTAAAATGCTAAGGAATTCATTAGAGAGGACACCCCTATATAAGAGGATGATGCAAAGATTAAAAGTTAAGTGGATAGGGCTCAAGCTCATTCCACCCTTATTGCTAGGCCTACAGGAAGGAAGAAGTGAAGCAGAAGAGAAGATGGAGTGGACAAAGATAGAAAAGAATGTAGGTTTCTATCCCTAAGAAGGCACACCATCTGAGGAACCTTGGGATGTCAAAGAGGCGACCAGGGCCATGAAAGAAATGGTCATAGATCATTGAGTTTCTCATAGGATGAGAAACAATTTCACTAGGGGGGTGATGATGAGGATCATCATCAGGTACATCATAAGGTTCATAATGCATCCTCTAACTTTAGGACTATATCTTTCTCACATTTATTTACAATTTTTGTTATATTGTGCTTAGTGAGAGGGGTTAAAGATGTTTTACTATGTCGTGTGGCCTAATATGGTTTCATTGCAGGAAATAGATCTTTTTTTAGATAATTTCCATGTAGGGGCTCGAAGTAGACAACAAGGAGAGATTATAGGAGGCCGTCCACCTCCTTAACTCCTTCAATCAGCCCAATATCACCACACTCTCTCCCATGAGCTTGAGGTCATTGGCAACCAAGCAAGACAAGATCATTGGAAACCAAGCAAGAGTAGTTTATGAAGATCAAGATTCACCATTCTCAAGTTATGGGAGACAAACATTATTATTTTCTAGGGAGTTGCTAGGAGCTACCCTCTTGTATAAATAAACATGAAAAATATCTCATTAGCATTGGATAATTTTTTTTCAGCTAGGTATCTATCGAGCTCAAGCACTTGTTACTATTATTTTTGACTAATTATGTGATGTATTTGACATTTATGCAATGATAATGAGAATATTCTTATTGGTTAAGAACTGAGTTAGTTCCATAGGGCTGAGGCTCTTGGGATTCGGGCCCAACCCCATTTTCTTAGGTCCCCCTTGTGTATTGGTATCTCTTTTTGGTTCAGATTGTTATTCAATTTTCTGCATTTCATTAGAAAATAACCCATCAAAATCTTGTGATTGCGACCCCTATCTCATCTCTCCCATGGGAGAATGAATGGAAGGATCTATAATCACAATCCAAAAAATATATGTTTATTATTTATTGGAAGAAGGTCTATGTTATTTACCTTGTTTTTCATGTGCTTACTTTAGCTTAGGAGTTGATTTATTGACTAGATCAGAGTTTTTGGCATATATTAGATTGCATTTAAATTCAACTCATCTGTCCACTATTAGTTGTTTCATTTTCTCAGTGATAAAAGGGTATATGCATGTGATGTTTCAGGGATGTTTGGATATGCAGGCAAGGGAACTTTCACCACCTCCATCTTGGACTTCCTCACCCACTATTATGTATGCCAAATTCTATCTTCAAAGTTTTGTTCATGAGATCATTCTCTTATATCACCGTGAGTAGCTCTCCTAGTGTGAAACAAGCCTTCCAAAGGCTCTGAGCTTGGACAAGGGTGTTTTCCACCTTTCACCCATTTACCTCAACCTCCATCCACCTTTCCATCCCTTGAACCCATCATTTTGCCTCCTAAACCTTATCTAGATCCTTCTTGTAGCATTACAAACCTTCCTATAGCAATACATGACACATGTAGAAGCCTCCTATATCATACCTATAGCAACCTCTTTCTCCATTTGTTTTGAGTTTTGCTGCAATTTGGACTAAGTTTAGAAGTAGGCTGACCCCCAGCTATGACTCCATGATCAAGGGCAACACCTAGGCCACTCTAAACCCTCATTTTCCTTCATTGCAAAATATAGTAACATTAGTTTCTTTATTAGAGATTTGGCACAAATAGAACATTGATTTATATGAAAGTGTGAGCTAGATAAATGATGCATGCAATATTGAGCTATGATTTGGTAGATTATGTTCCTATCTGCAAGTAGATTTGGTAGCTAGATGGTTGATTGCAATATAATGTAGTTCCCTTTCAGCAATTAGTCTAGCTCTTATATTTTCCTGAATTGATTCAATAACATTTACAAGTTGAAGTTCAAAAATAATTTTCCTTTTTATCATTAGAGGTAGCTTCAAATTTGCACCTTCATTAGTTAGTTTTCCTTCTAATTCAATAAGAAGAAAGGTATTGGAGCACTATTGATCGAATGTCCTAGTTGAGGGTGGGATGAGTAGAATCCTATCTACTCTGCATATAACACTATCACCTTGAAGTTTGTACGAACCTCAGGTTGATAAATAGATTTGAGGATCATTTGGGATTTGCAACACTCTTGGTACAATACCAAGCCTCACCAAATTCCATGCTTAGGTCTTTGTAATGACAACATGTTCATAGATGATGAT
Organism: Pinus taeda; assembly: GCA_000404065.3. Lineage (NCBI taxonomy): Eukaryota > Viridiplantae > Streptophyta > Pinopsida > Pinales > Pinaceae > Pinus > Pinus taeda. The sequence goes on from APFE030051291.1 coordinate 56,520, forward strand.
CAAGTTGGTTTGTAGGCCTATTAACTAGATACGACAAAACGACATGCTTAGGGCTTTGTGTAGGATTTTACACACCATTTTATCACTGTCCCTGTACTCCCCAATCCTTGATCCTAGAGGACCTCTACAGTGAACCCCACATGCTTTCCCTTCATGAATAAACTCCCATTGTGTCCCTCTTCACGAGTAGAACAATTCCCTTTCGCACCATTTCCCAAAAATCTTCTGTTTTTCCCAGTTTACAAGACCAATGCTGATGACCCTTGTCCTCCTTGCACTGATATGTAGAGATTAACACTGTCCTGAGCACTAACCAGAGAGACTGAGCTTTTCTTTCAGTCATGCAGATCCTCTTTCGAATTTTTTTTTAAATAAGGAGCTGAAGCTTCCAGCTCTAGAAGCTTCATAACGAAAGTCTGGTAAATGGTTGAGCCGGATGGAGTTGAGGATGTCAGTTTGGGATCCTTTCCCCTATAAGGATGGAACTACCTCAAGAGATAATACCTTCTCCCATGAGAAGAGGAACCATCTCCCATCCATTCATGCTATATAAACCTCCATTTTTCCCAAGCACAAGCTAGTGTTAATGTTGGTGTGCTAGTGCTAATTAAGTTTGGAGTAAACAATGAGCTATCCATAGTTGTAGCTCTCTAGTTGTGTGTGAGAAAGTCTCTTTTCATTTGGTTTATTTTCTTGTTGATTTGCCATATTTTTTCTTGATTTCTTGGGTCATTGGATGGTTAGTAGCACTAGGGCATCTAGATTGTCATCCATTCAGCTGATTGTGAACTCAGTGAGTCAAGTTGTTGGTGCATTTACTCCTTGCATTTTGTTTATGGTCCTTCTATGGCTTTGACCTCCATTACACAAGTTTGAAGAGTTTCGTTTGCTTTTCTAAACGTCTCTTTTCTGACATAGATCACATTGCTTGTCTTGTTTTTGTTAAAGTCATTGTGTCATTAGTTTGAAAGAGATTCTTTTTTCGTATTTCTCATTTGCTCGAGAATCGATTGTCTCGAAAACTTTTTCATTGAAGTGTTTTATGAGAAATTCATTTTTTCATTTCAAGAAAAGTGTAAAATTTTAGTTTGTTGCATCAATATGTTACGGTAGTTAGCATCATTGAAGGCTAGGATTTCATTGTCATTTGAAAAGAAAAATAATTATCTTTGCTTTTGAAAGGATTGTTAGATTATACTTGTTAGGAAATTAGGAATTGGAATGTATTTTTCATTATTTTATTTTCTCGAAAAGTGAAGTAGTGAAAAATAATTTTTCTTTTGGTTGCCTGGTTGTTTGCATTTGATTGTGTTTTCTACCCTCTCTAGTGTAGACAATTCATCGAATTGAAAGGGTCTTGTCTCATTTAGCTGCATTTAGGGTTTTTCGAGTCACATCACTAAGGCCTAAAAACTGAGACATAATTCAAGATAAACTTCAAAATGAACTCAATTAACCTAAGGTGCATTTGAAACCTAACGATCACATCTAGAAGGTCTAGGCTAGAGACATGTTCTGACATCTTTAAACCTAGCAGTTGTCGTTAGCTTCGGCACTAAACAATGCTAGTATGGATTTGTGCTCCCTATATGTCAAGTATGTAATAGGAAACCCCTATAGGTTGCAATCCTTTATCCATAGGAAGTCGAGTCTTCTACCTTGCAAACATGATACACCGAACACAACATTCGGGGAGATTGTTTGCCCGTACTTCTCCGTTCGCCGGGAGGTATTCTACAGTTCACAGTTTCCTCGTAATCCTTTTTACCTAGATCATCCAAAGTAGTAATTTTATTTTTTTGACTCATTAAACTTAAAAGATCATTCAAGTGCTTTTCCTTTCAAGCTTGTTTCCAATCAAAAGTGATAAAGTCATCTTTGTTTCTTTCCCTACTCTTAAAACATGAAAGAGCACCAATTTATTTATGCGTATTAAAAAATTGATTGCCCACGATCTTATAACATCCTGTTAGTCTTTTCTAGATCAAATTGTGAGTTTTACCTAAAGCACATCTTATAGCCTTGAAATTTATCTCTCTTTTCCTATTAACTAAGACAAGGTCATCATGGTTGAACCATCTGGTTCACCTAGTTCCTCTTCCTCTCCTCCGTCTGAAAGATTGTTTGAGGAGATTTTTCGTGAATTACCAGAGTCACTCAAGGACCAAGGTGTTGAAATTGGAATCATTCTGAGTATTCAATAATTGTCATCTCGTCCTCCACCTACTTCAAATACTGGGTCACCTACTGATATTGGCCTGGAATATGTGGATAATCCCATCCAGACTCCTGAGAGTTTGCCGACTACTGATGGTCATCTTGGACTAGTTATATATCCTCTAAATCCTTTGTTCAACCCTGTTGTGATATCACCGCAACATCTGTACAGTCCGTACGATCATTCGGGTGTTCCTTTCGAATTATCCCCTCATACATATTTGGTCATTCGTCGTCATTTTTTCCCTGCTATGGAACCCGAAGGCGATGCTCCAGTTACATCTCCAGATGAACCGAAATTTTCTACTCCACACATTGTCGAAGAGGAAGAACATCAATTTCCTCCTGAAGGTTTCCCCTATACGGAGAGCATCCTCATCAGTGTGTATCAGGATTTACCACCTAATTATGTGACTTTGGCACAATTGGTCTTAGGTACACCTAGTGCCTTATCACTTTATAATAACCCTGTTTGGGAATCTAGCGCCATGCCCACTACAAGTCCATTCATTAAGAACCCGACCTCACAACAGGTTGTTACCTTAGTACCAGTGCAACCCACAGTTTTGAACCCTCTTCTCTTGTCCATCCCAGTCACCTGTCTGGTTCAATCGACAGTCTTGAAGAATTTTACTGTCATTTCTTTGATCCCTCCAGTAAGTGGACAAGCTATGCCAGTGCCTAAGGGGCAGAATCTGAGTGTTTCTATGGTGTTAGGCACCACCAATGTGAGTATCTCACAGGCTCACATGGTTGGCATGAGCCAAAATTCTTCTAGTGTTATCCATAACCCTACTAGTCCTGCTAGATCAAGCAATGTCTAGTACCAACAAGTTCAAAATTCCATTGGTCCATCTGGGTCAAGCAATTTCTAGTATCAGCAGTCTGATGAGGCTCAGGTTTAGTACCAAACTCCTTATGTTCCATATGGTTCTCAAGGAATGGTCAATCCACCTTTTGTCCTTCAATATGGGTAGTACATTCAACCTAGCACATCCACTTTTTAGGGTGGCTATGGCTTGATTCAGTTTGGAAATTTTGCGGGAACTGCTTGTAGCAGCAAGGACAACCTCCCTAAGGGAAACCTTTTTTGCAGAAAGGGTCGTCCATGCAATAGCAAGGGCATATGATACCATATCAAGGACCACTACAACAACCACATGGGAAAACCTCGCAATAGTTGCAGCAAACCATGCAGCAACAAATGCAGTATGCTCCGCAAACTTCTGAGCCTATGTCTTTACATGGCCAACCTATGCAGCCACAGGGGCAACCTTTACAGCCACAAGGTCAATCCTTGCAGTAGCAGGGAAAACTCGGGAATCAATAACCCTTATATACATATCAACAGGGTCAACCCTTACAAGGACACGACCAGGGTCAAGTCCTGCAACAGTAGGCCCAAAATCCTAATGTCCTAAGCCAACATGCCCAGAATCCTTTTGTCCAAGGGCAATAGGTCTAGAATCCCTATGTCCAAGGGCAACAAGTGTACAATCCTTATGTCCAAGGAAAACAGGTCAAAAACCCACTTGTTCAAGGACAACAAGTTCAAAACCCATATGTTCAGGGACAACAGATGCAATATCCATCTATCCAAGGTCAACAGGCTCAATAGCCTCTTAACCCTTATGTTCCTTATCAGTAACCTATGACTGGATAGTTTCAAGGTGTTCAAGGTCAAAATCCTTCCTACGGCCAAGGCAACCTAAAGTGGGGGCATAATCAAATTCCATATGGCCAAAACCCTCCATTATGGGGCCAAAATCCTTACTAGCAGGGATGGGCTCCTTTGGTTGGACCCGCTTAATGTCTTTTAATACTCAATTGTCATTCTTGGCCATGCTAGAGTTTCCAGATGTGTCTCGACTCACAAATGATCCAATTCTTCATTCACCATACTAGCCTCTAGTTCCTTCCTAGATCCCATGTGATTGTCCTAAGTTTGATCGGAAAGAAAAAGAAGATTATCAAGCCCATGTGATGACATATCACCTCTGGTGCTCTTCAAATTCCTACGTTGATGATTCTATTCATTTCCGTCTTTTCCAACGAACCCTCACAGGTGCTGCAACCAATTGGTACATTGAGCTTCCTCGAAGTACTTACCATGACTTCAACTTTTTAGCCATGGCTTTCCTCACACATTCCAATTGTCACTTTGCTATGAAAGTGGAACCTATTTGCTCACATCACTTAAGCAAGATACTGCGACACACATCTCTAATCACATCAATGAATGGAGATGTAGACGTCACCTGATAAAATTTGATATTGCTGATCAGTTGCTCATCGAATGGTTTACCAAGTAATTCATTGCTCCAATTGCTCATGATATAGGCATGGGTGGATGTGTTACTGAAGAACAAGCCATTGCACGTGACCAATACTTCAATATTGTTTATTCTTAGTCTAGCACTTTGTATGAGTTATTACCCAATGCTCTGTGGCCATCATCCGATCCCATGGCATTGAATTCACAGGCTACAACCTCTTGTTGATGGAGTAATTGGTTTAGTGTCCCAGACCCTTGCCAAATCTTCTTCCAAATAGAAGTCAATCTCGCACACTGCTTCCAACAGTTCCTCCCAGAATCCACCTAGCCCTGGTAAAACCTCAGAGGTCCACACTATTTAGTCTAGCACAACGGACAAATCCTCGAAAGGTAAGAAGAAAGGCAAAGGCAAGGGTAAAGTTGATGCCTCAAAATAGGGTCCTCCTAAGTCATTTGCCAATAACTTTTCACAATGGAAGCATAAGTGTCCATGCCTCATTTGCGAGGAGGATCACTATACTAAGGATTGTCCCCGACTGTCCGAAGTTAGTCATTTGCTCAAAGGGATCCCAAATGTCCTGAAAGAGATGTTTCCATCTCAGCAACTCAAATGGTAGAACAACCTCTATCATCCACTTCCTCAGGATCTCAAGTGTTCATGATGAGTATGCCTATTGTGTGGCTACTAGATCAAAATATTACCAAAATCCTATTCTAACAGTCAAGAAAGAGAAAGAGGCCACCCCTTCTTCTTCTCCCTTGAGTTCTGTCCCTCTTCATATCAAGCGCCCTAACCTTGATTCTGCTATTCAGCCACCCTCTCAAGGTGTTCTAGGGAAATCCTCATACAATCCCAACACTCGATCCACTCAGCACTATAATATTTTTGAGGATCTGGCTCAGATGACGTAGCTATTTTGGCTCTCGAGATACTCCAAAGCTATCCATCTCAGTGGAAATTCTTGTTGTCGGCTATTAGGGGTATTGATCCTATTGATTCCAATTTGATATGTTTTGATCTAGAGAACCATGTTCCGCACCTGCCTCATCAAATTGCCTTTCTCCTTCAGGTAATCATCAATGAGAAAACCATTCATAGGACTGTTATTGATGAAGGTGCTTCTACCTGCATCATGTCGATCACTTACAGGAAGGTAATTGGTTCTCCTACTTTGAACCAATCCCCTAACACTTTGGAAGCTTTTGAGGAGCATGATTCGTGACCCTTCGGTGTCTTACCCAACCTTTCCAGTACTTTGGAAGGAAATACAGTACAAGTCAAGGTAGAGATTGTTGACGCTAATCTCAATTATAATATTCTATTCAGATAGAGTTGGACCCATACCATGCATGTTGTAGCCTCCTCCCTATTCCACATGATTCATTTTCCCCATCAAGGGAAGATTGTCACAATTGACCAACTATCCTTCTTTGCCTCTTCCTCCTCGAATGGAAATTTTCCATATGTCAAGCACACTAGTGCTCCTTATGAGAGTGTGGGGGAAGGTCATTTTAAATATGCTTCCTTGATGGGAATTTTTCCCCTCCCACCTCCTCATCTTCCCTCTATCAACATGATCTCAATCAAATCTAATCCTTGGGTCATACCTTCACCAGATCTTGTTGATACTTGGGGCGAGGTTATGCCACTCAGGCCTTACGAAATCAATGACGTGGAAATTGTTTCGGCCTCAAGTTCTGTATCCTCTGATTCTCGTATTTTGAGGACTTCTCTCGATACATATTCTTAATCCCCATGGCTTAGTGCTTCAGAATCTCCTGATCCCCTAGTCGAGACTTTTCTTGTTGATGAAAGTATCATGGAAGTAATGTCTCTCGAGAAACCACCTTTGAATGATACTCATCATCATTCCTCGTTCCTACCTTGCCCGATGGTCATGTCTACTAGTCTCGACGAGTTCTTCTCAGTTTCCTTCTCTCCCACTTCCAACACCGATCTTGAATCATGAAGTATGGTCGGAAGGAAATTTGGGTAATATTGCCCAAACAATGCCAACTGATATTTCTGTCAAACCTGGGATCATTGAACATGTCCATATTGGGGTAACTTGTTCTTCGAATGAGATCAATACCTATACTTTTATGTTTCAAGAATTTTGTGATGTGTTTGTGTGGTCATATGAAGAAATGCCTTGCATTGATCCTCGCATCGTTGTGCACGAAATACCAACTTATCCTCACGTGAAGCCTGTTCGCCAATAGCTCCACCCTATTCATCCTAGGAAAGTGGCCACTATCAAGGGTGAAATTGAAAAGCTTCTCAAAGCTAGATTCATTTATCCAATCCCTCTTACAGATTGGGTGTTAAATATTGTACCGGTGATAAAGAAACAAGGCATGATCTGCGTGTGTGTTGATTACCATGATCGCACTCGTGCTTGTCCCAAGGATAACTACCCCACTCCCTTCATCGATAAGATGATTGATGAATGTGCTGGGAGCAAAATGTTTTCCTTTATGGACAGTTTTTGTGGTTACAACAAGATTAACATTGCATCGTCTGATCAAGAAAAGACAACTTTTATTTGTCCGTGGGGTAATTTCGTGTACAAAAAGCTCCCTTTTGGCCTAAAAAATTTTGGGGCTACATTTCAGTGGGTGATTTCCTACATATTTCACAATATTCACAACATCATTTAGTCTTACTTGGATGAACTTCCCGCTCATACTCGTAAGCACCAAGATCACCCTGACTATCTTCGGTAGATTTTCTTCATTGTAAACACTACAACATTCGGTTAAACCCACATAAATGTGTTTTCTGCGTTGAATCTGGACGACAACTCGGATTTATCATTTCCAAGGACGGTATTCGCCTTGATCCACTTAAAGTTGAGGCCATTGTAAATTTACCCCCTCCATCTTCATTGCACCAACTCTAGAGCCTGCAGGGAAAAGAAAATTTCCTTTGTCGTTTCATACCCAATTATGCTGGGCTAGCTTCACGATTTACTTGGTTGTTCAAGAAAGGAACACCCTTTGTTTGGGACGAGGTTTCCCAAAAGTCTTTCAATGACCTTAAGTCTGTCCTCGTGCAAGCTCCTTTGTTGCATCCCCTAGACTATCATCGTGATTACTTCCTTTACCTAGTTGCAGCCCCTAGCACCATTGTTATGGTATTGGTACAAGACAATGATGAAGGAAATGAACATGTTATCTACTACCTTAGTCGTAATCTCCTCCACACCGAAACAAATTATGCCCATGTCGAGAAGTTGACTTTGGCTGCCGTACTGGCTGTTTAGTGCTTTCGACACTACATTCTCTTATGCACTACTACTGTGATTTTTGAATGCAACCCCATGACCTACATCCTGAATCGTCAGTTGATGGGGGGAAAGTATTCTAAATGGATTGTCATCCTATAAGAATTTAGTTTGGTATTTACTCCTACCAAATCTAAGAAATCACTAGTTTTTGCCGAGTTTATTTGCTCTCTTCCTTCTATGTCTCTCCTCACTAGTGCAGATGAACAGCTTCCAGACGAGACTATTTTCCTGATCAGCACCCTTGACCCGTGGTACGGTCATATCATCATATATCTCCAGACGTGCATGTTTCGGTCTGCACTGACTAAGGATGATTTCCAACAGATTCGGCATCACTCCCAACCCTACCATATTATTGGCGATACTTTATATCGTGTCGGTGTCGATTCAGTTCTTTGTCGATGTCTTACTCTCGAGGAGGCTGAGAGAGTTCTCAATGACTACCATTCCAGGGCATGTGGCAGTCATATGTCTGGCTATGCTATTGCAAAAAAAATCCTTCGCGTTGATTATTTTTGGCAATCCATTTTCAAGGACTACATCCTTGTTGTTCGCAAGTGCCATGAATGCAAAATTTACCAACGCAAGATGCGTACTCTACCCACTCATCTACACCCCATTATTACCATTATTCCTTTTGCCAAATGGGGATTTGACTATATGACATGTAACCCTCGTTCAGCCGGGGGCCATGGTTATATTATAGCCGTTGTGGATTATTTCACCAAATGGGTCGAAGTGATGCCTACATACTCTGCAAACGATAAAACGACTACTCAATTTATTTTCAATCACGTTATTTCCAGGTTCGGTGTACCTCAATCCATTATCACAGACCATGGCTCCCATTTCCAAGATTACATGATGGCTGAGCTGACCTCTATGTTGGGTTTGCGCCACGATGGCTCAACCCCATATTACCCTCAAGCCAACGGTCAAGTTGAAGCTGTGAAAATTTTTTTGGTTACAATGCGTCAGCGTACTATTGGGATGAACAAGTCAAATTAGCATCTCATGCTCTTTTAAGCTCTGTGGGCTTACCGAACCTCGACCAAGGAAGCAACTGGTTTCACACCATTCCAAATTGTCTATGGTTTGGAAGAAACGTTACCGATTGAATGTGAAATTCCTTCACTAAAGCTAGTTGTCGAAATTCTCACCAAAACATCACCTCAAGAAGATCGCCTCTTATATTTATAATGGCTGGATGAGACTCGTCATCTCACTGCTTTGGTCATCAAAGCACAAAAGAAGCGAGTCAAGTCCCATTTCGATCGGTTGGTCTTCTCTTGCACGTTCTCTGAGGGTGATTTGGTTTTACTATACGATCAATCTAATGATAATCTAGGGGCAGGCAAGTGCGAACCCATGCAGCATAGGCCCTACATTGTTAAATGAATTTTGAAAAAAGGGGCTTATGAGCTAATTGATTATGAAGGAAATCCTTTGGACAAGCCCTGAAATGGGCTTTATCTCAAAAAGTACTATTCTTAGGTCCTCTTGCACGGTTGTGTAAAATAGTGTGTCATTCATTTTTTGCAGTGTGGTTTGGTGTGTTTGTTTTCAAACAACTTGCCTATTTACTATGTTTTCCCTGCTTTGCATATTTTTGTGACTCCTCACATCGGTTTCACTGATGGTGCTTGTTGTAGTACCCATAATCTATCCTCCACGATGTGGGCCATTTACGACCCTCATGGTGAGTTGATTGATCTTCAAGGTAGTTGTTTAGGTCACATGACTAATAACATTGTTGAATATAGTGGAATCATTGAACTCTTGTCAGAAGACATTACTCTTGACATTCAGGAGTTGGTTGTCAACCTCGATTCACAGCTTGTTGTCCTTCAACTCAACGAGAAATATTCCATAAGAAATCCCCAGATATTGAGAATGTATCTATGTATTCATCTACTGGAAAGAAATATTGATTACATTACATATCATCATATTCCTAGATGCATGAATACATTGACACATGAATTAGCTAATTATGTGTTGGATAGACATTTACGAAACATGTGAAAAGCCAAAACAAATCATTTGTACCATAGTAAGCAAGAAAATACAACATATATCTATATATATATATATATAATATATATATATATAATATAGATATATATATATATATTATATATATATAATATATATATATATATAGATATATATATAATATATGGTGATTTATGTGATACATCAAAACCCCCAAAAAAAAATATGTGTGTTCATAACATCAGCGGCTCACAGGCTTCATATATTCGGGGCACACAAGCCTAAAAAATGTAAAAATATGGAACGAGGAACTAATCAGCGTGGTGATTATCGTAGCATGAAACTGCTCGTGCAACACGATTCAATAATCATTGAATCCAGTCTGATACTCCCACCATATGCCTCTGGTACTGGTGCGGGACGTCTCCCACTCGAGCATACTCTGGGATACCATGAGTCAACCCATCAAGGTTCCTCACAATCTACTCCTCGTTGTCACTCCCCTCCTAGTAAGGAGTTGTTGGCATTATGATTCTGGTATGGCTCTATGATACAGGTGTTGTACTTGATGGCAACTCCCTCAAGTAGCAATGGTCTATTCAGGCTCTAAAAATGATGGAAATTAAGAGGCTTGTAGGTGAATGGTTCAAAAGGTGCGGATCCGTAGGTTCACCGTGCAGGAGGTGCGGTCATACCCCTAGGTTACCTATTCAGTAGGTGCGGAACCCTAGTTCACTCACTTCAAGGCAGTGAAGCATGTTCACGTGGGGTTTCTTATGTTTGGCCCATGGTATTTAGCCCGACTTTTCTGATGCTATGGTTTTGGCCCGTGGTATAGGATCTATTTTAGCCCCGGTTTGGATCCCTTATATTGGTTATTGATGGTTTTGTCCCATGGTGTGAATAAGGGCTTGTCTATAAATAGGGAAGGAGATCACTTGGCTGAGGTATCTTTTCAATTGAATATCTTAAGATCTGAAATATTGGGTTGTCAATGTAAAATGCTTGATCTAAATAAAAGTAAATTTGAAGGTAAATATATGAAGTCGTGATCTCTCGGGAACATAATCAGATCTGTGGATCTGAATGACTGTGGCACATTGGTGTACTGAAAATTTGGCCCTAATTAGAAGTCTGCAGGCGATCCAAAGGTGTAGTGCGTGGGTACGCAGTGCAGTCAAAGGCGTAGTGCGTGGGTACGCAGCGTAGTCAAAAGCGCAGTGCGGGGTACGCAGTATAGGAGAAGGCACAGTGTGGGGTGCATGCAACATAGACAAGCGTGAAGTGCGAGGTATGCAGGTGAGAAGAAGGCACAGTGCAGGTCTACGCAGTAAGTCGGAAGTGGAGGTGTGGATCTGAAGAAAAGTTTGCAGAGCAGAAGAACAACTAGTGCAGATCTGCGCAATTCTGTCTCAGAAGAGTTGCGGATATACGCAGGCCCCTGTTGGTGAAATTGCGGTATTATCTTGAAACAATTGTTGATTGTCTTTTATCTATTGGAGCAAAGTTCTGGGTTTAGATTTCTGGTATTCCTTTCTATTTACAGTAGTCTGAAGAGTGGGTGATTCATTGGTTTATTGTATAAGGAGATTGGGTGATTTTCATGTACTTGATGATTATTTGATGTTCATGGATCCAGTTTGAAAATTAATGAAACGTGGTCCCTAAAGAAGTAAAATAGCAAAGGGGGTTGTAGCTCCCTTCCAGGAGAGACTAGAAAACGAGAGAGAGTTGTAGCTCTTTGCAGGTTGCAACCTGCGTACTAGTAAAGGACTGCACCAATACAAGATCATTGTAAAAGGAGTTTCTAATTGAAAGAAGATAGAGACTTATTGCAGTAGGTGGTTTTCACCCACATTGGGTTTCCACCTTATATCTGGTGTTCTTTGGTGTGACTATCTATTTTTCTTGTTCATGCTCATTATTATGGTACTACATACACCAAAGTAATGATCAATATCTGAAGAATAATCAAAGTATAAATTAAGGAAGATATATTGAAAAGAATTTGAAAACTGATCACCTCCACTCTCAGTGTTATTTCAACAATTGGTATCATAGCAGGTCCTTCTGAAGGAGCTTGATCGCTTGAAGGAAGATCCATCATCATGAGCAACTATGAGAGGGAAGCTTCGATCAGGCCACCGATTTTTGATGGACAAACTTCGTATATTGGAAGGTAAGAGTTACTGCCTATCCTCAATCTTTGGGTACAGAAGTTTGGGACATCATAGAAACAGGGTATACCTTTCCATCAGCTACTCCTATAGATCCAACAGAGAAAAAGAAATATGAAACAAATGCAAAGGCAATCAATACTCTTCTAGGATGCCTATCACAATTAGAATTTGTGAAAGTTATGCAGTATAAATCCGCAAAAGAAATATGGAACAAGATTGTTCTGAGCTATGAAGGAGATGATCAGGTAAAACGTGCAAAACTTCAAACCCTCAGGATTCAATATGAAAATCTCAAGATGTATAATGATGAAAGTGTGGCTAACTATTTTCTTCGTGTGGATGAGATTGTTAATTGTATGAAAAATTTGGGTGAAGAAATAAAAGAGGCTGTTGTGGTTGAAAAAGTTCTAAGATCTTTGTCACCTAGGTTTGAATCTAAAAGTTCTGCTATAGAAGAAAAGGAGAATCTACAACATCTTAAAATGTCACAACTGCATGGAATTCTAACTGCTTATGAAATGAGGAAAGGAGGTCTATCTGACAGGAGAGAAGTTGCCTTCAAGGCTTCAGGCAAAGGAGAGTACTATGAATCAAGACACAGGTCAGAAGAAGAAGAAGAATCAAATTTTGTCAGAAATCTTCAACGGGGTACTGGATGGTTCAGAGGTAAGTTGCCCTTCAAATGCTTTTCTTGTGGAAGTAGGTCACTATGCTGCCAAATGTCCTCATAAGGATACGATCGAAAAGGGAAAGGAACCTATTAAATGGAACAAGAAACATAATGCAAATAAGAAGAGCTACTACACTCATGAAGACAATGATGGTCTATCAAATAGTGATGAAGATGAAAAAGGTAACGACTATAAACTTTTGATGGCCTTTGAAGATGATGATTACATGGATGCTATAGATGTGGATAGCTTTTATGAAGAAATTTCTAGACTCAAGACATGTATAGAAGAAAAGAATATGATCATTGATACTCTACAATTTCAAATTGATGGAAAAGAAAAATTTCTTGAAAAGTTAGAAGGTGAAATAGTTGGCCTTAGAAAAGAAATTGAGAAAACAAAGGCTATAAATCTTAAGTTTGTCAAAGGATCTAAAAATCTGGATGAGATCATGAATGTACAACGTTCTCCACTAAACAAGACAGGTCTGGGGTATAATGGAGAAACATCTCAAGCATCCACATCAAAGAGTTATCTTGATGCAGCAAGAAGGAATGAGAAAAAGCACAATGGAGATCACCAGGTAAAGCAGGGACGAATTACATCAAGAAAAAACAAATTCTATCAGGTAAACTAGGGGCAATCCATCTTAAGGGTCAACAAAAGCTACAACCAGCCACAGGTAAAATCTTCTCAATTTGCTTCAAGAATGGATGACAATAGAAATTACAATCATTTGGCCGGTAGATTTGATAACCGCAGAAGCTTCTTCAATGGACAGTGTTTCTCTTGTCATAACTTTGGTCACAAAGCAACTCAATGTGTTGCATATAAAACAATCATGACTAGAGAAGCTAAAAAAAATTAAGTATGACTGGGAGTATGACTGGGATTACAAAAAGGACCTATAAAAATTTTTCGGCTCTTGAAAATGAAGTTGAATGTTCTATTTGCAATAACTTTGGTCATGAAGATTCTGAATGCAGGAGCAGGTTTCAGTAGACAAAGGAACAACCCTCAAGTAGCAGAACATGGAGAAAAAGGAACCACAAACAGAAAGATGTGGGATAGCATTTTATGCAGAGGGACAGGAAAATCTATGGTACATCGATAGTGGATGTTTGAAGCATATGACAGGTGATAAAGAAAAACTTGAATCATATTCTGCTTTAGAAAAGGGAAAGAAAGTTTCTTTTGGAAATGATACTCCTACAGCTATAAAAGGAAAAGGCACTGGTCAGTTGAAGGAAAAGGTCAAAGCTGGAAATGTTTTGTATGTTGATGGATTGAAGCATAATCTTCTGAGTGTCAGCCAGATGTGTGATCAAGGAACCGAGGTAATATTTAAATCAAATGGATGTCGTGTTCGTGATCTTGATACAGGTGAAACACTGATCAAAGGTAGAAGAACTCCAAATAATCTATACATATTTGAAGAAGGACAATAACAATGCTATTTAAGTAAGGATGATGAACACTGGTTATGGCACTGGAGGTTGGGGCAACTAAGCTTTTCACAAATAAGGAAAGCATGCAAATACCAGGCAGTTCGTGGTCTTCCAGATATCAAAATTCCAGACAACACCAAATGCAAATCTTGTCAGTTTGGAAAGCAAACTAGAACTAACTTTCTGGAGAAGGAAGGATCAGCTAGCATGCCTCTTGAGCTAGTCCATACAGATGTATGTGGTACTTTTAGGAAAAGGACACCTCGAGGAGAATAATACTTGATATTATTCATTGATGATTTCTCCAGGTTTGTTTGGTTAGGACTTATGAAGCACAAAGACGAAGCATTCAAAAAATTCAAATCCTTCAAAGCCTTGGTTGAAAATGAATTAGGTTACAAAATTAAGTGTCTCAGGTCCGATAGAGGTGGAGAGTTTACCTCAAATGAATTTTTTGATTTCTGTGAAGAACATGGGATAAGAAGGGAATTCTCTATAGCTAGAACTCCTCAGCAAAATGGAGTGGTGGAAAGAATGAACAGAATAGTCCAACAAATGGCTCGTGCTATGCTTGATGAGTCTGGAACCCCCGCAACTTTCTGGGGTGAAGTTGCATATGCTGCGGTTGTTATTCTCAACAAAAAAATGTCCGAGTGAACAACACT
>APFE030051291.1:76096-100024 GCA_000404065.3 Pinus taeda
CAACATTTCAAAGAACCCAGTCATGCATTCAAAGACCAAGCACATACCGATCAAGTATCATTTTCTCCGGGAACAAGTTCTTGAACAAAAGGTCAAGTTGGAGTATGTTCCTTTGAAGGAACAAGTTGCTGATATACTCACCAAACCACTGCCCAAGGAGACCTTTGAATACCTCAGGAAAAAGCTGGGGGTTGTTGATGCATCATCTTGTTGTTGAATCTCTTCTGGGTGTTGGTTGTATGCAAGGTTCATCTGGGTATATGTGTACATGTGCTGGTTTGCGGATTGGTTGAAGATCGAATGGCACAGGTTCAGGGGGAGCATATAATGCATTGTTGGCATTATGGTAGCTCAGAAGGAGAACACGGATGCTGATCTAAACATGGCTGCAATATGTCTCTATCTCTTTCATGGTCGTTTATGGTGTTTGCTGGATTATGATTCTTCTTTGCACATCTGGTTTTTAGTTATGGGGAGCATGTTCTTAGGGGAAGCATAAACCCTTTGCCCTTGATGTCAAAGGGGGAGAATGTCGTTGAGGATCTTGAGGTTTCCATCAAGTCCAAAGGGGGAGATTGTTGGCATTATGATTCTAGTATGGCTCTATGATACAGGTGTTGTACTTGATGGAAACTCACTCAAGTGGCAATGGTTTGTTCAGGCTCTCAAAATGATGGAAATTAAGAGGCTCGCAGGTGAATGGTTCAAAAGGTGCAGACCCGCAGGTTCACCGTGCAGGAGGTGCGGTCATACCCGCAGGTTACCCGTTCAGTAGGTGCGGAACCCCAGTTCACTCACTTCAAGGCAGTGAAGCGCGCTCACGTGGGGTTTCTTATGTTTGGCCCGTGGTATTTAGCCCACCTTTTCTGATGCTATGGTTTTGGCCCGTGGTATAGAATCTATTTTAGCCCCAATTTGGATCCCTTGTATTGGTTATTGATGGTTTTGTCCATGGTGTGAATAAGGGCTTTTCTATAAATAGGGAAGGAGATCACTTGGCTGAGGTATCTTTTCAATTGAATATCTTAAGATCTGAAATATTGGGTTGTCAATGTAAAATGCTTGATCTAAATAAAAGTAAATTTGAAGGTAAATCTATGAAGTCATGATCTCTTGGGCGCATAATCAGATCTGTGGATCTGACTGACTGTGGCACATTGGTGTACTTAAAATTTGGCCCTAATCAGATGTCCGCAGGCGATCTGAAGGCACAGTGCGTGGGTACGCAGCGCAGTCAAAGTTGCAGTGCATGGGTACGCAGCGCAGTCAAAGGTGCAGTGCGGGGTACGTAGTACAGGAGAAGGCACAGTGCGGGGCGTACGCAGCATAGACAAGCGTGAAGTGCGAGGTACGCAGGCGAGAAGAAGGCACAGTGCGGTCTACGCAGTAAGTCAGAAGTGGAGGTGCGGATCTGAAGAAAAGTTCGTAGAGCAGAAGAACAACCAGTGCGGATCTGCGCAATTCTGTCTCAGAAGAGCTACGGATATACGCAGGCCCCTGTTGGTGAAATTGCGGTCTTATCTTGAAACAATTGTTGATTGTCTTTTA
The DNA here is from genome assembly GCA_000404065.3 of Pinus taeda. Classification (NCBI taxonomy): domain Eukaryota; kingdom Viridiplantae; phylum Streptophyta; class Pinopsida; order Pinales; family Pinaceae; genus Pinus; species Pinus taeda. Next base: position 77,645 of record APFE030051291.1, read on the forward strand.
TCTATTGGAGCAAAGTTCTGGGTTTAGATTTCTGGTATTCCTTTCTGTTTACAGCAGTCTGAAGAGTGGGTGATTCATTACTTTATTGTATAAGGAGATTGGGTGATTTTCATGTACTTGATGATTATTTGATGTTCATGGATCCAGTTTGAAAATTAATGAAACGTGGTCCCTAAAGAAGTAAAAGAGCAAAGGGGGTTGTAGCTCCCTTCCAAGAGAGACTGGAAAATGAGAGAGAGTTGTAGCTCTCTACAGGTTGCAGCCTGCGTACTGGTAAAGGACTGCACCAGTACAAAATCATTGTAAAAGAAGTTTCTAATTGAAAGAAGATAGAGACTTATTGCAGCAGGTGGTTTTCACCCACATTGGGTTTCCACCTTATATCTGGTGTTCTTTGGTGTGACTATATGTTTTTCTTGTTCATGCTCAATATTTTATGGTACTAACATACAAAGTAATGATCAATATCTGAAGAATAATTCAAAGTATAAATAAGGAAGATATATTGAAAAGAATTTGATAATACTGATTCACCCCCCTCTCAGTATTATTTCCAACAGGAGTGACATCAAACTGGAGGGTGACACGCCTACCTATCGAGGGCATCCTCGCAGGATGCTCTGGTCCAACATCTACATTGATAAAAAAAATGTTATAAACACATATATATAAAAAATAATTAAAAAATCACAAAATTAAAAATTTATTTTTTACCTTCGTCATTGAAATCCTCCCCATCTGATAGCGGCATGTGTAGAGCTCTACGGAAGTTAGTACCATTGTATTGCCAATCCTCCACGACGATCAACTGTCATCGTAGCCATGAAAAGAAGGCGGGCTTGTAAGACATATGCTAGCCCCCAGTGATCATAGGCATCAAATGACTCCAACAGGCCATCTATGGATCCTGTGGCATCAACGAATCTACCTCAGTTAGCTAGTACTCAAACAGTGGCACCTGTTGTAAGAAAAAGGTCACTAGTATGGATCCGAAGCAAAATTGCTTCAGATTCCACGCCTTAGATTTTGTCTACTGGCGTTTTATGTCGATCTTCATGGATTTTGCCAAATTGAAGATCATTCGTGTTGTACAATCGATAGCATATAGAAATTTTGACTTATTAGTCTCGTGCACTGCTTGGGACCCTGCCACTCTGTTGATAGTCAACAGTAGCACTCTCAATGTCAAATCTCGCATAGTGGCAATCTCAATCTTGTCACTCTTGGATTTGACGGCTTAAGGGAAATGTTTAGCAAGTAGCATGGATATGCTTGCCCTAATTGGTCAGTGCCTGAGTCTCCACATCTTCGTGCTCACCTTCTTTCCAGTCTACCATTTTCAATGATTCTTTCCTGCAAAAACCATGTATTCAAGTCAATAATCATTTTTGACCAGTAAAATTTAGATTCAGATGGTGGTTTTGAGAGGAAACTGGTCTTTTCCTTGTTCACAGTGTCGACGTGCCTGTTTTAAAAATAGTTGCGCCGATGATGTAGTTGGGCATTTTAATTACCCTTGACCAGCGTGATTTCATGCCCGAAACTTGCGCTGACCAAGGGTGATTTTTTTTTTCCAAAACCTCCCTTAGAAATCAAAAAAATGGATGAAAACATGAATAAACAGTATAGAAATGGAACTTAGGGACTTGGCTCTTCCCTGCAACTGGTGGGTTAGCGAATGAACTCCAAGATCTCCTACAATCTTCTCCAGAAAAATTAGGGCAAAATTGGTTAAAATTTTTCACAACAAGGTAAAATGGTAAATGGGAAAAAAAATTTACTTTTCCCTCCTTTTATTCAATTTTTCGTGAAATATTAGGGTTTTTAAAGTATTTTAACCTATTTTTTCCTCAAGAATTGGATAACGCACTTTACCCTTTTGCACAACAACAGGTGATGGATGTTCGACAATGATGATGAGTCACATTTCAACTCTTTTCTCAACTCAAAAAACTTAGATGAAAATATTACCGAGTTTTTCCCTTTTGAATTGTAAAAAGAATAAAATGGGGGGTTTGCTTTCAAGCTATTTTCCGACCCTTTAAACAAAAAAAGATAACCGAGCCATTGTTGTTTTGAACTCGTTAACGGATGCAAAACATCATGTGCTTACCCTTTTTTTCAGGCTAGGATGCAATATTTACAAAAAAGGTACTCCTTGACTGAACTAGTCAAGCGGTTCTATCAAGTATCATCTTCTACCTTTTCATGCTTGAGAGACACAAATGTACAAAAAGTGACCATGTGGAGTTTTCTTTTCCATGTCTTTTTGAAACTCTCTAAACATGGAAAAGGTACCAAGTTACACCTTTGTCATACTCGTTAAAATATTAAACGACATTAGATTAACCACTATGATGAACATGAGCTTCTCCTTCCTAGTGATTGTTAAACTTACTAGGTTGGATTCATTTGAAAGATGAACTTACAGTGCAAGCATATGCTATCCCCTTCAAGCTTGTGATTAAAAAATAATTGGGGTACCTGCCAGGAATGGTGGGTGAAAATTTGGAAATCTAATCAATTGTGTCGGCAGCTCAATCTTGAACATGACAGTTTTTGCTTCATGTCGGGATGGGATATCGTCCTTTTTATCATTGACCTTCCTGGGTTGGGTTGTTCATTTTTTCCTTCCATTTGATCTTTCCCACATCATCATGACCATCAATCCTATGGATCCAAAAGCTGCCAAGCTTCTAGTCGTGTCGCCAATATGTTCAAGAGTTATCCTTCTGCAGTTACACATACCCCTGATTCTTTGTATCATCCAAAATCATTTTGCATCCCTTTGTCTCGTGTCGATGATGTGGGATACATTATGCCCCTCGTTCAAGATGGTCACTTCCTATCGACTTCAGGTCATTATCTGGGAAGTTGACCGAGAGACTCCCTTCTAGTAACTTAGAGCTTGCATTCCCTAATGGCAATTTCTTCACACTTGATGACAAGTTCACATCATTGGCTTCCGATCCAGTGATTTCATGGGTGTTCAACTTCAGTTCCTCTATTTCACATTCTATGAATTGTGCTGATTGAACCTTGAGGACCATTGTCATTATTCGTGGTTTCTCTTGTGCTTGTAAACAATTTACATCATTGGCTGGTAATCAAGTGATTCTCTAGCATGTTCAATGTCAACACATCCATTCATGTGTTAGAATTTTTACTTTGATCGAGTCGTGTTGGAGCGCAAGACCTTGGGCTAAGATTACAAAAATCTAAGTTGTAAGGTGGTGTGACATGATCATGTTGATATACATGTCTCTCTCAGATGGATGGCTACGACCATACCATGAGTTATCATATGTGATCCTTATCATTATTGGATGGTTGCAACCATACCTTGGTTTCGATATGATACTCTTTATCGGTTGGTTGCACCCATGTCTAGATCCATTTACATGATCATTCTATGGATGGTTGTGTCCATGCCACTATTCATGTATCATTTGACAGAGTTTTTAGTTATGTATATGTATCTGTACTTTCTTGCCTGTTTTTTGATGACAGATTTTGGTTCCCCGCATTCATTCATAAAGCATTCCATCCCTCACTCTAGTTCAACATTCACGCTTTAGGGGGGCATCTATTACACAAAATTTTGTCACTGTCCCTATACTCCCCATTCCTTAATCTTGGAGGACCTCTAAAGTGAATCCTACATGCTTTCCCTTCATGAAGAAACTCCCATTGTGTCTCTCTTCATGAGTATAACAATTCCCTTTTGCACCATTTTCTAAAAATCTTCTATTTTTCCTAGTTTACAAGACTAGCGCTAATGACCCTTGTCTTGCTTGTGCCAATATCCAGGGATTAACACTATCCCTAGCACTGACGAGACCGATCGAGCTTTGTTTAGTTGCACTGATCCTCTTTTGGAAAGTTTTTTAAATAAGGAGCTGAAGCTTCCAGTTCTAGAAGCTTCGTAATGGAAGTCTGGTAAATTATTGAGTCAGATGGAGTTGAGGATGTTAGTTTGGGCTCCTTTCCCCTATAAGTATGGAACTAGCTCAAGAGATAAGACCTTCTCCCAGAGAAGAGGAACCATCTCCCATCCATTCATGCTATATAAACCTCCATTTTTCCCAAGCACAAGCTAGTGTTAATGTTGGTGTGCTAGTGCTAATTAAGTTTGGAGTAAATAGCAAGCTATCCATAGTTGTAGCTCTCTAGTTGTGTGTGAAGGAGAAGTGTGAAGACTAAAGGGAAGAGCCTTAAAACTATCATTGTTGCGGCCATCATGGAATGCTAACGAAAGTGTGTGGGAACCTGGTTTTTGTCGAAGGAGAACAACAATGTTAAGGCAATGGTTGTAATCTCTTCTTGATTTAATATATATGCAACTATCGATCGATTTCCTACATAATGTATCATCTCACATGTTTATGGCTTAATGTTTCTTGACTTGTTAAGTACATTGAATTACAATTTGTCTATTATCACGATTGTTGTTTGCTGCTATTTACTTGTTTTAGGTGTTTGAAGAAGGAAATGGGAAATAACTGGAGCAAGCAAGCAAGGTCATCACCAAATGGGATAAGCATACTAAGAGATAGGTTTGCTGCTATTTACTTGTTTTAGGTGTTTGAAGAAGGAAATGGGAAATAACTGGAGCGAGCAAGCAAGGTCATCACCAAATGGGATAAGCATACTAAGAGATAGGTCCTCATAATTGGTTCTAACCGAAGGAAATATTCCATATAATGTTTTATTAGTGGCTAGACCCACTATCGGGCTAGAGGAATTGTTTGTGTCTGCACTTATAATTTTACTTTACCACAAAGGGATGATGACAACATGTTCATTGATGATGATCAATCTAGTTTACAAGCGTATTGAACAGATGTGACAAAATGGCCTATAACACCCCTGACTACGTGTAGGGGTAGATCACTCAACTAGCCCCATGTGATCTCATTCTTGATGCTTGTGTTAGAAGGGATTCTCGGGAAATATGTGACTACAAATGGATTTCCACTCCATAACTCAAGATTCTAGTGTTTATTTTGGTAGCCTTGCAGAGTTTACCTCACCAACCTATTCCAAGTCCAAAAATACTAACCTGATGTTGGTGTGCTACCAAAGAAATAAAAATAGGTTGAGTTGTTTTTATTAAACATTAATTTTAATTGTTGTTCTTTAATGTTAAAGGTAAATGGTGTGAAACTAAGATGGTGTTAAGACTTGTTTCAAAGAAGTATGTGTACAAAATGCTTATTAAAATTAAAATTTCAAATAAATATATCTATGATAAGGTTGGATATTTCATAATAGAATATAATTATAGTCCTTACAACCCTCTCTTTTGTTACTCTGACATGCAACACATATCAGAATAAAAAAAATGCAAGCAAAGAATGAAAATAAACTAAAGAAAACACAAATAAAGACAGTGAAAATGAAAACTCTATTTACAAGAAAGAATGCATTCAAAGGAAGAATTCAATGATTAAGCCACACTTATCAGAAAAAAAAAGGTGAAGGGTTATAGGAAAATAGTGGTAGAGATATATCTAACCCCCTATGTATCTACTAGGAATCAAACCAAAGAGTATTAAAAAACCTAAAAAAGAAGACAAGTCCACATATTTGAGGTAGATCTAAGAGTTTTTGACATAAAATAAGGCAAAGGAAAGAATATCTAAAGATGACCCACAACTAGGCATAGATAAATGAAAGAAAAATGGAGAAATTTCAGGAAAAGCTCTCTACCAAAGATATAACTGAGAGTTGAAAGAGTCAACAATGCTCTATTAGAGAGAAAGCAAAAGTGTTGTTATAGGTAACAATTATTTGCTAATCCTATAGACAATAAATGGAAGGTTTTTACCCATATTTGAAGTTTTCAAGCAAAGGGATTTAGAAACAAATTTTCCTATGGCTCCGAATCACTATAGAAAACTAAAAAAAGCAAACAAAAACCACTATATTATCAGAAAAATATTGCAAAAAGGACCCACTGTTATTCTCTGGTGGAGTCACAATGTCTGTTAAGAAAAATTTGCCTACAGTAGTAAGGTACTTTATACCCATAAACCTTCCCATTGCCTATCACAGGTAGTAAGTTATTCAATATAATTACCCCACTAAGAAGGAGGATTCTATTGTGCACATTTTATTGATAAGTAGATGCTTGGTATAGCCAATTGAATGTAATTTTGAGATTCTTTCTCTTAATTTCCCTCTACTAGTTTCCTGCACGCAAAAAAACAACTCACAAAATCCATCTTCCTGCAACACTCATTAACATTAGCATAATAAACCATATTTAGATACATTAATAAATAACAAAAACCAATTTTCCTGGGGGAGCAGGGAAACTGAACTCCCAGATATGTATAGGAGTTGACAATCTCGATCTCTTCCCCTTTAAATAGGAAGCGGAAATCTGAGGATTTTTTGACTCCATTGAAGATAATCACTTTGGTCTTACCCAAGTTTACAGTTAGATGCCTCCGTGACAAAAAGCAACGAGTGCATCTAGCTGTCTCTGGAGGCCTTCTTGGGAGGAGGAAATGAGAGAAATATCGTCAGCAAAGAGGAGGATAAAAATCAAGACCTGGTCGAGAAGGCATCCATCTGTATCCTCGATATGCTCTCGGAGGAAGGACTCAAGCTCATCGATATATAACCCAAATAAAGTAGGTGAAAGGGGGCATCCTTGCTTGACTCCAATGGTGCTTCAAATGAAATTCGACAATCCTCCTACTGTATGGAGACAACCAAGGATGGCCTCATACCATATAATTGTAAAATTTTCTCCTCTACAGTCCTTGGTCCGTGTTCGCTCTCTCAACATAGCTCACTGTCAAGGCACCCAATGTCTATGACTTATCACAATGAAGCTCACAAGTCTGTGATTCGACAACACTTCATTAGAATAGACTTTTCTCTCCCTTTGTTCCATGAAGGGAATTGATTTTATAGATAGCTTAGAGGATTGATCACATTGCATCTATTCACTTTCTTCACAATGTTTAATATGGTCCTTTCATCCTTATCCTCGAAGAGCTGTCAACTTTGAACCTATTTTCTCTTATCCATTCACACTACTGATTCAACTCTATTTTCTTGAGTAACTTGAGAGTTATTAAGCCCTTCAAATATCCTTGCCCAGTCGTTTCGATAATTTTTAGGCCTAAAAATTTTGTTTGATATTACCCGAGGAGTGATGAAGGTGCAAAACATTGTTTTCATGAGCTTCCATGGGCCAATTTCTTCATTCTAGTTTTCAGTATGATTTTCTTCCCTAATGAACCCAAAGGGTTGACATTTCTAGTAATAACATAGACAATTCAAAAGTCACATAGTTATATTCAATTTGGTCCAACTAAAATTTTTCACACATAATGGAATCATATTGTTGACATACATAATTGGTACTCATGCCCAACAACGAGAGAATGAGAACTAGTGCTCTAGACATAAAATGACATCTCATGCCCAAAATGCCATATCATGGCTAAAGCACATAATGGCTCTCTTAATCATCATTTCCACCTTTGTAACTCCTAGGTGCATCTCAAAAATAGATCTTCCTCCTCTTCGAGATGGAGGAATCTTGCGCCTTCTTTGTCTCACAGTACTATACATGTCTGGGATCTAAAAAGGAAACAACATATCTATTTTCTTTCCCATAGTTTAATAAGTTAACGCACTTCATAAATACAATTAGAATTCACATAAGAAATCACCTTATACATGAATGTAAATGGTTGAGTTTTTTCCTGCTCCATGAACTAATGCTCTCAGTGATGCCCTACAACAATCAATTAATTGAAAAAATCAAAATGTGAAAAAAAAATAGTTTAACTCACATTATTGATAAGATCTTGGTCAAATAGAAAGAGAGATGACAAGAGAGAAGAAATCTAGTCGGTTGAGACTCAGGAGGTTCGGCTCTCATGGCGATAGTTAGGGTTTAACATCTCTTTCTAAGTTCAGTCCTTGCCGTGGTTCTCTCTGCATTAGTTGACCAGAGCTTATGCTGGAATCTGTGTTTCTCTCGCGGGTGATTCTGTCAAAAAACCGAGAATCTCGCGGGTCTGGAGGCTATCTTCTCTCGCCTCAAATCCCTGCTACGATAGGGTCAAGGGCTGACCAGTAGCATGGAAGCGGAGGGGTCCAGTGGGGCTCCTACTTTCAAGCAGATAGTCCTACAGAAACAGAAAAATGACAGAAAGGAAGGGGTAAGAATCTCAGGGCTGGACAATAGAAAACAACCTGGCAGTGGAGACAGGGTTCTAACTCAAGGGAACACTGACAAGACAAAAGAAACAACGCAGGGCACAGGCACAGAAACTGATAACCTGACAGGAGCTAAAGACAAAACTCCTGTAATAATTAATTCCTCAGAAAACAAGAAATGACAAGGGCAGGATGAAAGAAACCAAACAGGGAACAGACAAGGTAGGCCGGAAAAGGAGGGGGAACCTAGTTCAAACCCCTACACACTCTCTTCAATCAGTGGAGCCTGCAAACCAAAAAATACCAAAAGCTTACGGGTAGTTATTACGGACCCAGAAATTCAAGCTTATAGGGAGAACATGGCGGAACGAGCTATCATTTGCAAGTTCATGGGTATTTGTCCGTTTGAAAAAGCTCTGTGTCACTGGATAGAACTGCATTGGAAACCTCGAGGAGATGTTAAACTTCACCTAGGAGCCAAAGGCTTCTTCACTGTGGTCTTCGCCAACCTCGAAGACAAGGATCGAATTTTTGAAGGGGGCCCTTATTTTATGGCTTTAGCAGGACTGTATATGAGACCCTGGAAGCCGAACTTTGCACCGGAGAAGGAGTCCTTCACCCAAGTCCCAGTCTGGATACGCTTATTCTCTCTTCCAATAGACTACTAGGGTCTGACTGCACTGAAACAAATTGGTAACAAGTTGGGTACTTTCATCAAAGCCTCTGAAGCAACTCTCCAGAAAAGATACACTTCTTATGCCCGGATTTGCGTTGAAATGGATGTCTCCGGAGCACTACACGAAGGACTTTGGCTGGAATACAGGGATGAGGAATACTTTCAGGATATAGACTATGAGAAGATTCCCTTTCGCTGCCGAAAATGCCATGAACATGGGCACCTGTTAAGAGATTGCCCAAAGATCAAGAAGGAGCAAGAAATCGATTCAGTTCAAACCCACAAAGACACAGAAGTTTTCCTCAAACCCAAATCCAAACACAGAGCAAATAGACGAAAGAATATCAGAGGACATGGGGAAAGAAATATCCACAACAACCCGTTTTTGCTCCTAGACCCGGAAACTGATTCAGAAGAAAAGCACAAAGCTCCTACTTCAGGAGCAGAAAACGAAGAAAAAGAAACACCCACAGAGAAAGATCCGCATGAAGAGAACTTTAACAATGAGGTTCAAATGCAGGAGAGAATAGAGGACACTGAGGAAGAAACAGATATGTTAACCAGTGATGGTGGTAGCGAAGAACAAGACTGGGAGAATGCGTTAGCAAGAGAAGGTCTGAACCTACCAGCAATGGCTGAAAACTGGAAAGCCAAAGGGATAGAAAACGCATCGGAGGAAGAAATCAGAATAGTTAATGACCTCTTCATAGCAAGGCAAAGAGCATTACTGGAAAGGAAGAACAGGAAGCTAGGTGTGGCGAAAGGCAACAGTTCTCATTCAAAAAGCCCCCTATGGAAAACATCCAATTCCAAACAAAAGAAGGGAAGAGGTCGGAAAACAAGTGGGGAAGCACTACAAGAGTTAGGCATGATTATGATAAACTTAGGGAAAATGAAGGCACTCACCGCCTTTGATTTCTTCCAATAAAGATCAGTTTTCTATGAAGATAATCTCGTGGAATGCCAGAGGGCTCAACAGCCAGGCGAAATACAGGATTTTAAAACGGAAGATCCAATGTCATAAACTAGAAATCATGTTTTTACAAGAAACAAAATGTAGCAGCCCCAACATCACCAATCTATGCAGAAAACTGGGAAATCACATGGAAGTCCTAGAAAATGAAAGTCAAGGAAGAGAAGGAGGCCTCGCCACCATGTGGGATTCAAGGGAAATCTAGATGCTATCGGCGGAAGCCAACAAGCACTTCATGGCGACCGTTTTCCAACCCATAGGTAACTCTGGTTCCTTCCTCTGTGTCAACATTTATAGTCTTCAGAAACTAGAAGATAAGTTATCCTTTTTAGAAGCTCTATATAAAATTATTAGAAGATATCCAAGTTCAAAGTGCATTTTGGGGGGTGATTTCAATATGATAACAACCCTGTTGGAAAAAAAAGGAGGTCTAAGAAAACTAAACAGAGATGCGGAAGCCTTCGCCACCTTCATTGAGACTGCCAAACTTGTTGATGTCTACCCCAAAACTAGATCCTTCACTTGGAACAATCGAAGGGGAGGTGACAAGCTAATAGCCTCCCGCCTGGATAGATTCTTAATCTTAGAAAGCATCATATTGGATGGCACCAAAGTTGAATCAGACATCCTTCCCAGTCGGGGATCGGATCACTGGCCAATCTCGCTCATTGTTGAAGTATCAAGTAGCCCTAGGAATAAACCTTTCCAGTTTGAAAAATTCTGGTTAGACCACCCCAACTTCCAGGAAATGGTAAAGAAATGGTGGTCGGAACCTTTGGAGCACAGTGGATCCAAAATGTTCAATCTCCAAAAGAAGTTAAAAATGACCAAACAACAAATAAAAGAATGGAATAAAGCTGTCTTTGGTAACATCTTCTAGGAGAAGATTATTCTCGAGAATAAACTGGAACAGATCCACAGAGAAGGCGCAGCAGGAAACCTCAGTGCTGAGGCTCTGGAGCAGGAAAAAATTCTCTCACAGCAATGGCACAATCGCTGCTCTCAAGAAGAAACCCTATGGAAACAGAAATCAAGGATTCAGTGGTTAAAAGGAGAGTTGAACACCAAATTCTTCCACAGATCGACGCTAGATCATAGAAGCAGTAATAGAATTCTAGAACTGAAAAACGATACAAGGGAAATCCTAAAAAATCACAATGAAAAACCCCAGAAGGCTCACCCATATGGAATCACGCCAAGCGAAACAAAAAACTTGTTCAGGATAACAGCTTTTGGGAAATTCGTAACGGCAGGCTAGCTCTGTTCTGGGAGGACGCCTGGCAACAACTACCCAAACTAGACTCTCCAGAATTACTAACTATAAAGAAAACCTATCAAGCTCAGGGTAGATACAAAGTTAACCAATACTAGCATCAGCACAGCACAGAAGAAAATTGGAGGGACTGGATTAACTTTAACCCTGAGAATACAGAGGCCAACAATCAAACAGTTCAACACTTTAATGAGCGCATCCTAAAAAGAAAGATCAGGAAAACAGAAGAGGATGACAAACTCAGGTGGGGTCTCAAGGGAAATGGCAATTTCTCACTGAAAGAAGCCAGAAATATTTTAGAAAAGAACGAACAGGGAGAGATCCTACCTTGGAGCAGCAATGTTTGGGATAGTCTTCTATGGCCCAAAATCAGAACTTTCCTATGGCTCCTGATGAGAAATAAGACCCTTACCTGGGACAATCTTTGCAAGAAAGGCTTTGAGGGACCCTCTCGGTGCCCTATGTGTCTTGAAGAACTGGAATTGCTGAACCATATTTTCAACACCTGCGAATGGGCATCGCAATTATGGTGCTAGATGGAAGGGATCCTCAACAGCTCGGACTGGCAGATAGATTCAATTCACAGCACTATTCTGAATTGGAGAACAAACTTTTCGGGAACACAAAGAGTCAACAACATTTGGAAATCGGCACCAGTTTTTCTACTTTGGTCTATATGGAAGGAGCGCAACTGAAGAATTTTCCAAGACGAGTACAGGAACATCAATTTCTCAAAAGACAGCATAATAACCAACATCCAACAATTAATTCAAACCAAATGCAGAACGGAAAGCAATGAAAAGCCTACATCACTGGACTTACGAATTTTAAAAAGCTTCCGGATGGAGGGAATTATCAATCACACTGCTCCGCAACACAGAATTCCACCACCCTCACCAAACGAAACATGGCAATGCCCACCGGTTGGAGGTCTCAAATTGAATTTTGATGGGGCATCGCGCGGCAACCCTGGTATGGCTGGAATTGGAGGTATTATATGAAATCAGCAGGGAGACGTACTGCATATATACTACAGAGCGCTTGGGGAAAGCACTAACAACGAAATGGAATTTGCGGCCCTGGAACATGGCCTTAGAATTGCAAATTCTCGAAGCCTCCATAACCTAATTGTGGAAGGGGACTCCTCTCTGGTCATTTCCACAGCGCAAAAATTACAGAGGGGGATAAAAGCTAACAAGGCCATCAAGCATTGGAGATTAGCCAAAGTCACTAAGAGCATTGCAGAACTCATGGAGGGCATGCAGGGTCTTGTCTTCCAGGCGATCTGACGTCGAGCAAACAGGGTGGCGGATTACCTGGCGAACTGTGGAGTAGATAGTCAGGGAAGCGGATGGAACAACTGTTGGGAGGAGGTGAACTGTCCGAATTTGAAAGCCCGATGCACACAGCTGGCGCAACAAGACGTGACCAACAACAACCGAGCCTAACCGGTAACGGTCCTTTTAACCGGTTCCGTCAAACAGAAAACTAGAGCAACAAACAGGTAATCCATCATACCTACGGGAGGATTGGACAGTTGAAGTGGCGGGTATCAGTGCAAGGCAGAACTAAGCATGGGAACCATCAACAGAGATCGTGCCACGAGGTTATCCGTAAGAACCATTTGAGAAGAAAGGACAAGCACCTCAAGCATAAGAGAAAGGCAATCAGAAATTCTTATGCGCCTGCAGGAAAAGATTATGAGAATCGTGTGAACACCTTCAACATTAATTGCAATAGTACTACTTCTCTCGCCCCTATGGAAAGCCACTCTTGGGAGAATTCCATGGCTCCAAGCTATTTAACAAGTGGGTTGAACGTGGTTTCTACCACCTCTACCCTTAGTTCTGCCAGCACCAACAGTAAGCAAGCTCAGGAAATGCTTTGCCGTAACAGGTTTCGTAAGATCAGAATGGATGCGTCCAGCTGTAGATGCGCGGGGGCTAACCAGGATCTGCGTAATGCGCAGAACATGTATGTTACTAGAGCCTCAACAAGAAGCAAACGAAAAATTGCTGAGTTGGAGGCTAAAGTCAAGCAAGAAGAAGGTACTAAGCAGGAGGGAGCTGCAGCAGATGAGGTCGATTAGATTTGTGACCCGGGCACACCAACTAAAAGAGCAACTCAGTTCATGCGAACCAAGGCGGAAAGTTGGAGGATGAAAACTCTCCTGGCGAAAGCCCTAGAAATGAAGGAAGCTGATAAGCAAAACACTGAGAAGGAGCACCCTACCCTGGGCGATCAACCTGGTAATCCCCCCGCCAGCCAGGAGTCTTTGGACCGCAGAATCTCGGCCATTCAGAAAGGGGTGGAGATTGTCAACAAGAAGGTCACCCTGCTCATCAGGCTGCTCAGGCAAACTATTAGCTCGGACCCTGTGGTGCAGGAACAAAAGATGAAGGAAGCATAGAACTTCCAGTCCATGCAGGATCTGCAAGAGAAAATGGACAAACACTTCCTCGATGTGGGTCTGGACATCACCAGCAGGCTGGGTGGCTTCCCGCGTCTGGGCAGATTCCCTTAGGCCCCAGGCTTTCGTGGCTCAGTTTTTGGCTGATTCGGCTTTCCTATGGTTTGTCTCTTGTCCTCTTATGTTATGTGTCGATTGCGGGTCTATGGTCGATTTCGGGTCTATGGTCGATTTCGGGTCTATGTGTCGATTTCGAGTCTTTTCGTCTTGGCCTTGTAAGTGCTTCAGTTTAAACTGCCTTTTTTGTCAGCTCTTAAAACAGCCGCCCTGCGTGGTGAGCTCTCCAGTTTTTGTCAAATATGCCTGTTGGCTTTTTTGTTTCATGGCAGTTCGCTTCCAACGCCTTTGCTCTGCAAGGCTGAAATGTTCTACTCTGGTTCCTGTCTACCCTTGCAGACTTGATGTAAATATTTCACCTTTTTTTAATACAAATTTCTGACTTACAAAAAAAAAAAGATAAGATCTTGGTCAAATAATTAGTCTCACTGTGAATATTTGAGGCAATGGAGAATATTTTCTTTCCTAGCTAGGAGGTGTAGCACTTGGTTGGACAATCTACTCCAAGGAAACCATTATAGACGTAACCATAACTTATTTGTTTTTGAAAAAGTGGATACACTGATAAGAAATGGAGGACATGGATAGACAATCTACTTTGAGGAAATGACGTGGTTTGGGAGAATGTTGTTGCAAAAACTGTAGATGCAACCATTGTAGGTGTAGCTAGAATAGATTCAATACTAGTTTTTGCAGCAATGGATGCAATGATAGGAGGGTATGATGATTGAGTAGTGTAGTGTGAATGGATGAAGCCATAGTGGAAGGGCATAAAGGAAAATATACTAGTCATTAGAGATGATACAACCCCACTAATTGTACAATAGGGGGAAAAACCCCAAGGGATGAAATGAGAATTACAAGTGAGATTAGGTGGGGGAGGAATCCAATTGTCATACTTGGCATGCAATGTGGACTAAATGGGATGGGTGAAGGATGGAATTGAGTGGGTATAGAAGGGGAAGGAATTGGGAATAACAACACCCACATAGACACTTGTAAGATATTTGATTGGTACAAAAGAATCAAATCCAACTAAACTAAGATAGTGAAACTCACATTAAAAGTAGATATGATCTAACATAAGCAACTTAGGTGGGAGGTGATATACTAATCCCAAGTGGAGGTGGATTCTCAGTATCTCTAGTGTAGACTTGTGAAAACACAACAAATTTAGGATTGATTTCTTCTAAATAACTTAGACATTTGCAAAACAACACATATTAAATTCATGCTAAGTTATCATTGAAGTATACAAAAATAAAGTCATTTAAATACATATGTATTAGGTGTTGCAATGCCAAATGTTATAGCCATGGCTACATCAAAATTGGGAGAAATAAAATCTTCCCACCTTGATGGTAGCATATCCTCCTATAGCATCTGTACATACTAGAAAAAACAAGTCAAAAAGAGGTACTTTAAATTTATGTTTATTGAATATTTTTCAATTGTAAAATCAAATTTATCACCAATGATTTAGTGTCAATAAAAAAATTGTACTAATTTGATCCATAAACTCTCCTGGATAGGGTCCTCCATTGGGCCATGGAAAGTATGCCTACGATGAGAGCATAATGTGGCATGAATTGACTCAAAATAGAGACACCATCCTACCTACATGGATTTAATGGTATATAATCAATGTGGCCCTAAGTCCCTACACTTGGAATTCTAACATATTCCTATTATGGATCTTGTTTAGAGGATGTCACAAATGAACTATGTCTCACTAAAATATGTGTGAGATATGCTATCACATTGCTGATGTTAGCAAGGCGATCTAAAAGCTAAGGTGCTTGGGGTAAGAAGGGGTGGGGACCGGGGGGCGGGGGGGTTTGTGGTTGGTTATATGCCTAGGAGTACGTGGCTCCTTCTATGGATTACACCTAACATTTAGTTGATCCCGGGTAGAGCCAAGGCCAACACCCTAGAACTCTCTAATGTCAAAATAGTTATGGAAACATCATGAATACCAACACTTTTCGAATAAATATATAACCACTATTAACGGAAGATAAAATATATAAATATATATAAATATTATATCCAAACCCATTGAATTCTCCTTCCATGGATCAAATGTGCACCAATCCAACAAAGACATCTCTTTGTTGGATCATGGGTTTGGTTGGTTCTAAGCCAATAAATAACCACACAATCATCTGTTTGGTCATATTCAAATCCTTAACTTGTTCTTTACTAATTCCATTTGAATATAATTCTATCATCATAGCCGTATATTTAGTGATATTTTTCAATTGATCATGAGAACAATCAATGAAGGAAATAATTTTGTCAAAGGATGTGGCTAATGAGAGCTGTGATGGTTCCCTTCTATGCCTAATCTCTTCAATCAATATTTTTAATTCATTTAAATAATTTGTAATCTATGTTTTTTGGATTGGGATTTTCCTTTGGGTTTATGTCTCTAGTGGATTTTTTATGGTTTGGTTTTTGGATCTGGTTCGAAGTTTCCAATAGGGTAGTTGTGTTTTAAATAAATCAATAATTAAAAAAACCATTTCTTTAAACTTTTTCATTTTCATTACATTTAAAAAAAAGCACGAGACTTACCTTTACCTAGTGAACCTCTACCTCTACCTAAATGAAGTTGGATCATGAGAACACATGTATTCTTTTTGACTTGGCATCTCTCATTTGGCTGATAAATTGTGGTCATTGAGGAAAAATAATACCTTGCAGGCTTGATTCTTTTAAATTTATATAGGAATACACATGCATTTTTTCTAAAAGCACATGTGTATTAAAATAATGCATGCACACTTCTATAAAAGAATAGCACATGCAGATTATTTTTCCACATCATAAGTCGATGTGAAGGTTCAACAGGTGCCAAACCTAAAAAATTGATCACGCTCGTGTTTTTAGTAACATGTGTACATTCCTAAATGTAATTTTGTCATCTAAATAAAATGATTACATAAAACAACATACATGAAAAAATTCGTCATAATGTTTAAAAACACTAGTATTAATAACAATTAATTACACATGGATAATATTTATAATCATAATTTATTCTTTATTATCTTCATTATAGAATTCCATATGAGGTGTTCAAAGGTGTGACAATATTATTTGCATGCAAGGGTGATGAGGCATCATTGCCTGAAAATATGTGCTTCTATGAACTCTTTCCATATCATGTCGTATTGCATAGGCTGAAGTCCAAGACTCTTATGAAGTGATTTTGTAGCATGATGAATTCAATTGTAGCAAAAATCATGGTGGAATTTAGTGTTATCAATTCACTACAAATGAAATGTGTTTGGCTCCACATCCATAATTATCTATTAGCTTATTTGGATATCTTCATCATTGTCCTAATGTCTGTTACTTTCATTTTGACTCTCCACAATGAATTTCCTCGATCTCTATTTACCATTTTCTTTTGGATTTGTCATATTTCCATGGCTCCATATTTTATCCATCATGGGAAAGCATCAGCCCATGATGCCCAGGAAAAGTTGGCAACATGAGATTTTGTGAAGGCTTTTCACTGCTTCTTGTTGTCCATTAAGCATAAAATTTGGGATATAGGTGACAAGGTTAAGAAAGGGCTTACCATTATGATGAAGAAATTGACTTCATGGATAAAAACTTCTTGAAACTAGGAACCAACAAAACTTGGGTCATGATGTTTGATAGGACCTGGAGTTTTACTAGCACACCCAAATGTTTGATGTCCATACCTTTTTCTCATATGTATCCAACTAGTTGGTGCTTAAATAATGTCTTGATAGATGGAAAAGTAAATTTTCTTGTTGGATACCCTCGACACCTGGCTGAAAAAAAACATGGTGGTGTCCTTACTTCTAAATCTACTAGGTGCTCCTAATACAACCCCATAAATGTTTTGGTAGCTCCATTAACATAGGCAAAATTTCCTTTTTTTCTTTATTAAGTCACATGGTTTTTCCTCCATTTTTTGTGTGAACTAAAAGAGATTTTCATTAATCAGGAAACATTACATGTTGCCTTGATTTTCAAAGTCTAAAATATATCATTTATCATAAAAGGAATAAAAATATTGGCCTATCAACCAAAGATACTAGTAAACATACTAATCTAGCAAATTATCATATTAACAATAATAATAATTACAACTAAGAACATACTTATTATATGAAGATTTAGGATGAAAACTTTAGGGTTTTTCGGGTTGAGGAGGAAATGACTTTGCTATTAGCATGACTTTCCCATGTTGACTAACTTGTCTCTGTTTTCTTAGGCCAAAGCCTTAATGCTATTTTACCCCTTTCTCTGTCCTCTTTTACCATGTTGGGGGGATCTTTGAAAGATTTCATATGAACTCCTAAATGGGGATTTGAAAAACTCAAACCAGAATGAGCGTTATTTGTTTGATGATCTGGAACAAATTGTGGATCTTTATTGAGGTAAGCCTTTTCTAGAGAAATCATGTGTGGAACATCTAGATCCATGTCTTTTGGGAGGTATTTAGTCTCATTCTCATCCATTATTGAGCTAGCTAGCTCTTTTCTTAGAAACTTTTGCAGATTAGCTTCTAGATTCCTTTTCTCAAGCTTTATTAGGGGCAATAAATACTTGGGGATACTTCCATTATTTGACTAGGGGGCTAACTGATTAAATTATTACACCATGATCTCATCCAGAGAGGAGAGTGATGCGAACTTGTTTCCATATTTGGGGCTATGACCCCAATTTGTGGCTCCATAAGGTATCATATTCCTTGTCCTTTGGGGGAATTTTCTAAAACCCTCTTAATCTTTATGAGTTTATTGATGTACTAGTAACTCCTTTGCAATCAAAGGATAGTCTCTAAAAAGATTCCATATTCATGACAATCCCTGTATCTAAATGTGACATGTCCATAATCCAATATTTGTTTCCAAATGTTATCTTGATAATAAATGTCTATTAACACTAGAATAGGATGCAAAATATTCATATAAACATAGGTCATTACATAGGATGCATATCTCCCTCTCTCGATTTCCTTAAAAACCTTGATAATGCAATCAATGGCATTGTCAATGCCTTCAAAGATTTATTCCTCCCAATATTCCTTTGCAAGAGAAAAGAGTTAAACCCATATTTGGGTAACAAGGAAGTCGTTCTTCTCAAGGTTGTAGCATTCTTTCCAAAATCACGTGAAGAGCTCAACAATATTAAAATAGTAATGCCCTCCTTCAAAAACCCTTATTCTACCTTCTAAACTAGAAAAAATTATGATGAAGAACCCTTTTGCTCCTAACTCTAGATTTATTTGTCCCTTGCGGTTCCAATTATTTAGGATCCAACCAAACAAAGTATGGTCGGAAGGAAATTTGAATCATGAAGTATGGTCGGAAGGAAATTTGGGTAATATTGCCCAAACAATGCCAACTGATATTTCTATCAAACCTGGGATCGTTGAACATGTCCATATTGGCGTAACTTGTTCTTTGAATGAGATCAATACCTATGCTTTTATGTTTCAAGACTTCTGTGATGTGTTTGTGTGGTCATATGAAGAAATGCCTTACATTGATCATAGCATCGTTGTGCACGAAATACCAACTTATCCTCACGTGAAGCCCGTTCGCCAACGGCTCCACCCTGTGCACCCTAGGAAAGTGGCCGCTATCAAGGGTGAAATTGAAAAGCTTCTCAAAGCTAGATTCATTTATCCAATCCCTCTTACAGATTGGGTGTCAAATATTGTACCGGTGATAAAGAAACAAGGCATGATCTGCGTGTGCGTTGATTACCATGATCGCACTCATGCTTGTCCCAAGGATAACTACCCCACTCCCTTCATCGATAAGATGATTGATGAATGTGCTGGGAGCAAAATGTTTTCCTTTATGGACAGTTTTTGTGGTTACAACAAGATTAACATTGCATCGGCTGATCAAGAAAAGACAACTTTTATTTTTCTGTGGGGTAATTTCGCATACAAAAAGCTCCCTTTTGGCCTCAAAAATGTTGGGGCTACATTTCAGTGGGTGATTTCCTATGTATTTCACAATATTCACAACATCGTTCAGTCTTACTTGGATGACCTTCCCCCTCATACTCGTAAGCACCAAGATCACCCTGACTATCTTCGGTAGATTTTCTTCATTGTAGACACTACAACATTCGGTTAAACCCACATAAATGTGTTTTCTGCGTTGAATCTGGATGACTCCTTGGAATTATCGTTTCCAAGGACGGTATTCGCCTTGATCCACTTAAAGTTGAGGCCATTGTAAATTTACCCCCTCCATCTTCATTGCACCAACTCTAGAGCCTGCAGGGAAAAGAAAATTTCCTTTGTCGTTTCATACCCAATTATGCTGGGCTAGCTTCAGGATTTACCTGGTTGCTGAAGAAAGGAATGCCCATTTTCTAGGACGAGGTTGCCCAGAAGTCTTTCAATGACCTTAAGGTTGTCCTCGTGAAAGCTCCTTTGTTGCATCCCCCAGATTATCATCGTGATTACTTCCTTTACCTAGCTGCAGCCCCTAGCACCATTTTTATGGTATTGGTACAAGACAATGATGAAGGAAATGAACATGTTATCTACTACCTTAGTCGTAATCTCCTCCACACTGAAACAAATTATGCCCATGTCGAGAAGTTGACTTTGGCTGCCGTACAGGCTGTTTAGTGCTTTCAGCACTACATTCTCTTATGCACTACTACTGTGATTTGTAAATGCAACCCCATGACCTACATCCTGAATTGTCAGTTGATGGGGGGCAAGTATTCTAAATGGATTGTCATCCTATAAGAATTTAGTTTGGTATTTACTGCTACCAAATGTAAGAAATCACTAGTTTTTGCCGAGTTTATTTGCTCCCTTCCTTCTATGTCTCTCCTCACTGGTGCAGATGAACAACTTCCAGATGAGACTATTTTCCTGATCAGCACCCTTGACCCGTGGTACGTTGATATCATCATATATCTCCAGACGTCCATGTTGCGGTCTGCATTGACTAAGGATGATCGCCGACAAATTCGGCATCACTCCCAACCCTACCATATTATTGGCGATACTTTATACCGTGTCGGTGTCGATTCAGTTCTTTGTCGATGTATTACTCTCGAGGAGGCTGAGAGATTTCTCAATGACTACCATTCTAGGGCATGTGGCAGTCATATGTTTGGCTATGCTACTGCACAAAAAATCCTTCGCGCTGGTTATTTTTGGCAATCCATTTTCAAGGACTACATCCTTTCTGTTCGCAAGTGCCATGAATGCCAAATTTACCAACGCAAGATGCGTGCTCTACCCACTCATCTACACCCCATTATTACCATTAGTCCTTTTGCCAAATGGGTATTTGACTATATGACATGTAACCCTTGTTCAGCTGGGGGGCATGGTTATATTCTAGTCATTGTGGATTATTTCACCAAATGGGCCGAAGTGATGCCTACATACTCTACAGATGGTAAAACGACTACTCAATTTATTTTCAATCACGTTATTTCCAGGTTCGGCATACCTCAAGCCATTGTCACAGATCATGGCTCCCATTTCCAAGATTACATGATGGCTGAGCTGACCTCTATGTTGGGTTTGCGCCACGATGGCTCAACCCCATATTACCCTCAGGCCAACGGTCAAGTTTAAGCTGTGAACAAATTTTTGGTTACAATGCTTCAGTGTACTATTGGGATGAACAAGTCAAATTGGCATCTCATGCTCTTTTAAGCTCTGTGGGCTTACTGAACCTCGACCAAGGAAGCAACTGGTTTCACACCATTCCAACTTGTCTATGGTTTGGAAGAAACGTTACCGATTGAATGTGAAATTCCTTCACTCAAGCTAGTTGTCGAACTTCTCACCAAAACATCACCTCAAGAAGATCACCTCTTATATTTATAATGGCTGGATGAGACTCGTCATCTCACTGCTTTGGTCATCAAAGCACAAAAGAAGCGAGTCAAGTCCCATTTTGATCGTTTGGTCTTCCCCCGCACGTTCTTTGAGGGTGATTTGGTTTTACTATACGATCAAGCTAATGATAATATAGGGGCAGGCAAGTGCGAACCCATGCAGCATAGGCCCTACATTGTTAAATGCATTTTGAAAAAAGGGGCTTATGAGCTAATTGATTATGAAGGCAATCCTTTGGACAAGCCCTGAAATGGGCTTTATCTCAAAAAGTACTATGCTTAGGTCATCTTGCATGGTTACTTGTGTACATTAGTGTGTCATTCATTTTTTGCAGTGTGGTTTGGTGTGTTTGTTTTCAAACAACTTGCTTGTTTACTATGTTTTCCCTACTTTGCAGATGTTTGTGACTCCCCACATCGGTTTCACTGATGGTGCTTGTTGTAGTACCCAGAATCTATCCTCCACAACGTGGGCCATTTACGACCCTCATGGTGAGTTGATTGATCTTCAAGGTAGTTGTTTAGGTCACATGACTAATAACATTGTTGAATATAGTGGAATCATTGAACTGTTGTCAGAAGCCATTACTCTTGACATTCAGGAGTTGGTTGTCAACCTCGATTCATAGCTTGTTGTCCTTCAACTCAACGGGAAATATTCCATCAGAAATCCTCAGATATTGAGAATGTATCTACGTATTCATCTACTGGGAAGAAATATTGATTACATTACATATCATCATATTCCTAGATGCATGAATACATTGACATATACATTAGCTAATTATGTGTTGGATAGACATTTACGAAACATGTGAAAAGCCAAAACAAATCATTTGTACCATAGTAAGAAAAAAAATACAACATAT
>APFE030051291.1:101115-113737 GCA_000404065.3 Pinus taeda
ATATATTTGGGGCACGCAAGCCTAAAAAATGTAAAAATATGGAACGAGGAACTAATCAACATGGTGATTATGGTAGCATGAAACTGCCCGTGCATCATGAGTCAACAATCAGTGGATCCGGTTTGATACTCCCACCGTATGCCTCTGGTACTGGTGCGGGATGTCTCCCACTCGGGCATACTCTGGGATACCATGAGTCAACCCATCAAGGTTCCTCATGATCTAATCCTCATTGTCACTCCCCTCCTAGTAAGGAGTGACATCAAACTAGATGGTGACACGCCTGGCTATCGGGGACATCCCCGCAGGATGCTCTGGTCCAACATCTACATTGATAAAGAAAATGTTATAAACACATATATATCAAAAACAATTAAAAAATCACAAAATTAAAAATTTATTTTTTACCTTCGTCATTGAAATCCTCCCCATCTGATAGTGGCATGTGTAGAGCTCTATGGAAGTTAGTACCATTGTATTGCCGATCCTCCACGATGATCAGCTGTCGTCGTAGCCATGAAAAGAAGGAGGGCTTGTAAGACATATGCTAGCCCCCAGTGATCCTAGGCATCAAATGACTCCAACAGGCCATCCATGGATCTTGTGGCATCAACGGATCTACCTCAACTAGCTAGTACTCGAACAGTGGCACCCGTTCCAAGAAAAAGGTCACTAGTATGGATCCAAAGCAAAATTGCTTCAGATTCCCCGCCTTAGCTTTTGTCTACTGGCGTTTTATGTTGATCTTCATGGATTTTGCCCAATTGAAGATCATTGGTGTTGTACAGTCAATAGCATATAGAAATTTCGACTTCTTAGTCTCGTGCACTGCTTGGGACCCTGCCACTCTGTTGATAGTCAACAGTAGCACTCTCAATGTCAGATCTCGCACAGTGGCAATCTCAATCTTGTCGCTCTTGGATTTGAGGGCTTCAGGGAAATGTTTAGCAAGTAGCATGGATATGCTTGCCCTAATTGGTCACTGCCTAAGTCTCCACATCTTCGTGCTCACCTTCTTTCCAGTCTACCATTTTCGATGATTCTTTCCTGCAAAAACCATGTATTCAAGTTAATAATCATTTTTGACCAGTAAAATTTAGATTCAAATGGTGGTTTTGAGAGGAAAATGGTCTTTTCCTTGTTCACAGTGTCGACGTGCCTGTTTTAAAAATAGTTGCGCCAATGACGTGGTTGGGCATTTTAATTACCCTTAACCAGCGTGATTTCATGCCCGAAACTTGCGCTGACCAAGGGCGAAATGTTTTTTCCAAAACCTCCCTTAGAAATCCAAAAAATGGATGAAAACATGAATAAATAGTATAGAAATGGAACTTAGGGACTTGGCTCTTCCCTGCAACTGGTGGGTTAGCAAATGACCTCCAAGATCTCCTACAATCTTCTCCAGAAAAATTAAGGCAAAAGTGGGTGAAAAGTTTTTCACAAGAAGGTAAAATGGTAAATGGTAAAAAATATTTACTTTTCCCTCCTTTTATTCAATTTTTCATGAAATATTAGGGTTTTTTAAGTATTTTAACCTATTTTTGCCTCAAGAATTGGATAACGCACTTTACCCTTTTGCACAACAACATGTGATGGATGTTTGACAATGATGCTGAGTCACATTTCAACTCTTTTCTCAACTCAAAAAACTTAGATGAAAATATTACCGAGTTTTTCCCTTTTGAATTGTAAAAAGAATAAAATGGGGGGTTTGCTTTTAAGCTATTTTCTGACCCTTTAAACCAAAAAAGATAGCCAAGCCATTGTTGTTTTGAACTTGTTAACGGATGCAAAACATCATGCGCCGAGTATACGTTTACCCCTTATTTCAGGCTGGGATGCACTATTTACGAAAAAGGTACTCCTTGACTGAACTAGTCAAGCGGTTCTATCAAGTATCATTTTCTACCTTTTCATGCTTGAGAGACACAAATGTACAAAAAGTGACTATGTGGAGTTTTCTTTTCCATGTCTTTTTCAAACTCTCTAAACATGAAAAAGGTACCAAGTTACACCTTTGTCGTACTCGTTAAAATATTAAACGACATTGGATTCATCACTATGATGAACATGAGCTTCTCCTTCCTAGTGATCGTTAAACTTACTAGGTTGGATTCATCCGAAGGATGAACTTACAGTGCAAGCATATGCTATCCCCTTCAAGCTTGTGATTAAAAAATAATTGGGGTACCTGCCAGGAATGGTGGGTGAATATTTGGAAATCTAATCAATTGTGTCGGCAGCTCAATCTTGCACATAACACTTTTTGCTTCATGTCGGGATGGGATATCCTCCTTTTTATCATTGACCTTCCTGGGTTGGGCTGTTCATTTTTTTCTTCCATTTGATCTTTCCCACGTCATCATGACCATCGATCCTATGGATCCAAAAGCTGCCAAGCTTCTAGTCATGTCGCCAATATGTTCAAGAGTTATCCTTCTGCAGTTACACTTACCCCTGATTCTCTGTATCATCCAAAATCATTTTGGATCCCTTTGTCTCGTGTTGATGATGTGGGATAAATTATGCCCCTCCTTCAACATGGTCACTTCCTATCGACTTCATATCATTATCTTGGAAGTTGACCGAGAGACTCCCTTCTAGTAACTTAGAGCTTGCATGCCCTAATGGCAATTTCTTCGCACTTGATGACAAGTTCACATCATTGGCTTCTGATCGGGTGATTTCATGGGTGTTCGACTTCAATTCCTCTATTTCACATTCTGTGAATTGTGCTGATTGAACCTTGAGGACCATTGTCATTATTGGTGGTTTCTCTTGTGCTTGTTAACAATTTACATCATTGGCTGGTAATCAAGTGATTCTCTAGCATGTTTGATGTCAACACATCCATTCATGTGTTATAATTTGTACTTTGATCGAGTCGTGTTGGAGCGCAAGACCTTGGGCTAAGATTACAAAAATCTAAGTTGTAAGGCGGTGTGACATGATCATGTTGATATACATGTCTCTCTCAGATGGATGGCTATGACCATACCATGAGTTATCATATGTGATCCTTCTCATTATTGGATGGCTGCAACCATACCTTGGTTTCGATATGATCCTCTTTATCAGTTGGTTGCACCCATGTCTGGATCCGTTTACATGATCATTCTCTGGATGGCTGCATCCATGCCACTATTCATGTATCATTTGACAGAGTTTTTAGTTATCTATATGTATCTATACTTTCTTGCATGTTTTTTGATGACAGACTCCGGTTCCCTGCATTGATTCATAAAGCATTTCATCCCTCACTCTAGTTCAACATTCACGCTTTAGGGGGCATCTATTACACAAAATTTTGTCACTGTCCCTATACTCCCCATTCCTTGATCCTAGAGGACCTCTACAATGAATCCTACATACTTTCCCTTCATGAAGAAACTCCCATTGTGTCCCTCTTCATGAGTATAACAATTCCCTTTTGCACCATTTTCCAAAAATCTTCTATTTTTCCCAGTTTACAAGACCGGTGCTAATGACCCTTGTCTTGCTTGTGCCGATATCTAGGGATTAACATTATCCCTATCACTGACCGGACCGATCGAGCTTTGTTTCAGTTGCACCGATCCTCTTTTGGAAAGTTTTTTAAATAAGGAGCCGAAGCTTCCAGCTCTAGAAGCTTCGTAATGGAATTCTGGTAAATTGTTGAGCCGGATGGAGTCAAGGATGTTAGTTTGGGCTTCTTTCCTCTATAAGTATGGAACTACCTCAAGAGATAAGAACTTCTCCCAGAGAAGAGGAACCATCTCCCATCCATTCATGCTATATAAACCTCCATTTTTCCCAAGCACAAGCTAGTGCTAATGTTGGTGAGCTAGTGCTAATTAAGTTTGGAGTAAATAGCAAGCTATCCATAGTTGTAGCTCTCTAGTTGTGTGTAAAGGAGAAGTGTGAAGACTAAAGGGAAGAGCCTTAAAACTATCATTGTTGAGGCCATCATGGAATGCCAAATAAAGTGTGTGGGAACCTGGTTTTTGTCGAAGGAGAACAACAATGTTAAGGCAATGGTTGTAATCTCTTCTTGATTTAATATATATGCAACTATCGATCGATTTCCTACATAATGTGTCATCTCACATGTTTATGGCTTAATGTTTCTTGAATTGTTAAGTACGTTGAATTACAATTTGTCTATTATCACGATTGTTGTTTGCTGCTATTTACTTGTTTTAGGTGTTTGAAGAAGGAAATGGGAAATAACTGGAGCGAGCAAGCAAGGTCATCACCAAACGGGATAAGCATACTAAGAGATAGGTCCTCATAATTGGTTCTAACCTAAGGAAATATTCCATATAATGTCTTGTTAGTGGCTAGGCCCACTATCGGGCTAGAGGAATTGTTTTTGTCTGCACTTATAATTTTACTTTACCACATAGGGATGATGACAACATGTTCATGGATGATGATCAATCTAGTTTACAGGTGTATTGAACATATGTGACAGAATGGCCTATAACACCCCTGACTACGTGTAGGGGTAGATCACTCAAATAGCCCTAATGTGCTCATGCTTGATCCTTGTGTTAGAAGGGATTCTAAGGAAATATGTGACTACAAATGGATTTCCACTCCATAACTCAAGATTCTAGTGTTTATTTCGGTAGCCTTGTAGAGTTTACCTCACCAACCTATTCCAAGTCCAAAAATACTAACCTGATGTTGGTGTGCTACCAAAGAAATAAAAATATGTTGAGTTGTTTTTATTAAACATTAATTTTAATTGTTGTTCTTTAATGTTAAAGGTAAATGGTGTGAAACTAATATGGTGTTAAGACTTGTTTCAAAGAAGTATGTGTACAAAATGCTTATTAAACTTTGAATTTCAAATAAATATATATATGATAAGGTTGGATATTTCATAATAGAATATAATTACAATCCTTACAACCCTCTCTTTTGTTACTCTGACATGCAACACATATCAAAATAAAAAAATGCAAGAAAACAATGAAAATAAACTAAAGAAAACACAAATAAAGACAGTGAAAATGAAAACTCTATTTACAAGCAAGCATGCATTCAGAGGAATAATTCAATGATTAAGCCACACTTATAAGAAAACAAAAAGGTGAAGGGTTATAGGAAAATAGTGGTAGAGATATATCTAACCCCCTATATATATACTGGGAATCAAACCAAAGAGTATTAAAAAACCTAAAAAAGAAGACAAGTCCACATATTTGAGGTAGATCTAAGAGTTTTTGACATAAAATAAGGAAAAGGAAAGCATATCTAAAGATGACCCACAACTAGGCATAGATAAATGAAAGAAAAATGGAGAAATTTCAGGAAAAAGCTTGCCAAAAATCCTGGTTGAGAGCTACAACTCTCTACCAAAGATATAACCGAGAGTTGAAAGAGTCAACAATGCTCTACTAGAGAGCAAGCAAAAGTGTTGTTATAGGTAACAATTATTTTCTAATCCTGTAGACAATAAATGGAAGGTTTTTACCCATATTTGAAGTTTTCAAGCAAAGGGATTTAGAAACAAATTTTCCTATGGCTCCTAATCACTATAGAAAACTAAAAAAAGCAAACAAAAACCACTATATTATCAGAAAAATACTGCAAAAAGGACCCACTGATATTCTCTGGTGGAGTCACCATGTCTGTTAAGAAAAATTTGCCTACAGTAGTAAGGTACTTTATACCCATAAACCTTCCCATTGCCTATCACAGGTAGTAAGGTCTCCAATCTAATTACCCCACTAAGAAGGAGGATTCTATTGTGCACATTTTATTGATAAGTAGATGCTTGGTGTAGCCAATTGAATGTAATTTTGAGATTCTTTCTCTTAATTTCCCTCTACTAGTTTCCTGCACACAAAAAAACAACTCGCAAAACCCATGTTCCTGCAACACTCATTAACATTAGCATAATAAACCATATTTAGATACATTAATCAATAACAAAAAACAATTTTCCCGGGGGAGTTGGAGGATTAGGTTGTTTATATTATACCATATAATTATAAAATTTTCTCCTCTACAGTCCTTGGTCCGTGTTCACTCTCTCAACATAGCTCATTGTCAAGGCACCCAATGTCTATGACTTATCACAATGAAGCTCACAAGTCTGTGATTCGATAACACTTCGTTAGAATAGACTTTTCTCTCCCTTTGTTCCATGAAGGGAATTGATTTTATAGATAGCTTAGAGGATTGATCACATTGCATCTATTCACTTTGTTCACAATGTTTAATATGGTCCTTTCATCCTTATCCTCGAAGAGCTGTCAACTTTGAACCTATTTTCTCTTATCCATTCACACTACTGCTTCAACTCTATTTTATTGACTAACTTGAGAGTTATTGAGCCCTTAAAATATCCTTGTCTAGTCGTTTGGATAATTTTTAGGCCTAAAAATTTTGTCTGCTATTATCCGAGGAGTGATGAAGGTGCAAAACATTGTTTTCATGAGCTTCCATGGGCCAATTTCTTCATTCTAGTTTTCAGTATGATTTTCTTCCCTAATGAACCCAAAGGGTTGACATTTTTAGTAATAACATACACAATTCAAAAGTCACATAGTTATATTCAATTTGGTCCAACTAAACTTTTTCATACATAATGGAATCATATTGTTGACATACATAATTGGTACTCATGCCCAACAACGAGAGAATGAGAACTAGTGCTCTAGACAGAAAATGGCATCTCATGCCCAAAATGCCATATCATGGCTAATGCATATAATGGCTCTCTCAATCATCATTGCCACCTTTTTAACTCCTAGGTGCATCTCAAAAATAGATCTTCCTCCTCTTCGAGATGGAGGAATCTTACGCCTTCTTTGTCTCACAGTACTATACATGTCTGGGATCTAAAAAGGAAACAACATATCTATTTGTTTTCCCATAGTTTAATAAGTTAACACACTTCATAAATACAATTAGAATTCACATAAGAAATCACCTTATACATGAATGTAAATGGTTGATTTTTTTCCTGCTCCATGAACTAATGCTCTAAGTAATGCCTGCAACAATCAATTAATTGAAAAAATCAAAATGTGAAAAAAAAATAGTTTAACTCACATTATTGATAAGATCTTGGTCAAATAATTAGTCTCACTGTGAATATTTGAGGCAATGGAGAATATTTTATTTCCTAGCTAGGAGGTGTAGCACTTGGTTGGACAATCTACTCCAAGGAAACCATTATAGACGTAACTATAACTTATTTGTTTTTGAAAAAGTGGATACACTAATAGGAAATGGAGAACATGGCTAGACAATCTACTTTGAGGAAATGATGTGGTTTGGGAGAATGTTGTTGCAAAAACTGTAGATGCAACCATTGTAGGTGTAGCTAGAATAGATTCAATATTAGTTTTTGCAACAATGGATGCAATGATAGGAGGGTATGATGATTGAGTAGTGTAGGGTGAATGGATGAAGCCATAGTGGAAGGGCGTAAAGGAAAATATACTAGTCATTAGAGATGATACAACCCCACTAATTGTACAATAGGGGGAAAAACCCCAAGGGATGAAATGAGAATTACAAGTGAGATTAGGTGGGGGAGGAATCCAATTGTAATACTTGGCATGCAATGTGGACTAAATGGGATGGGTGAAGGATGGAATTGAGTGGGTATAGAAGGGGAAGGAATTGGGAATAACAACACCCACATAGACACTTGTAAGATATTTGATTGGTACAAAAGAATCAAATCCAACTAAACTAAGATAGTGAAACTCACATTAAAAGTAGATATGATCTAACATAAGTGACATAGGTGGGAGGTGATATACTAATCCCAAGTGGAGGTGGATTCTCAGCATCTCTAGTGTAGACTTGTGAAAACACAGCAAATTTAGGATTGATTTCTTCTAAATAACTTAGACATTTGCAAAACAACACATATTAAATTCATGCTAAGTTATCATTGAAGTATACAAAAATAAAGTCATTTAAATACATATGTATTAGGTGTTGCAATGTCAAATGTTATAGCCATGTCTACATCAAAATTGGGAGAACTAAAATCTTCCCACCTTGATGGTGGCATATCCTCCTATAGCATCTGTACATACTAGAAAAAACAAGTCAAAAAGAGGTACTTTAAATTTATGTTTATTGAATATTTTTCAATTGTAAAATCAAATTTATCACCAATGATTTAGTGTCAATAAAAAATTGTACTAATTTGATCCATAAACTCTCTTGGATAGGGTCCTCCATTGGGCCATGGAAAGTATGCCTACAATGAGAGCATAATGTGGCATGAATTGACTCAAAATAGAGACACCATCCTACCTACATGGATTTAATGGTATATAATCAATGTGGCCCTAAGTCCCTACACTTGGAATTCTAACATATTCCTATTATGGATCTTGTTTAGAGGATGTCACAAATGAACTATGTCTCACTAAAATATGTGTGAGATATGCTATCACATTGCTAGTGTTAGCAAGGTGATCTAAAAGCTAAGGTGCTTGGGGTAAGAAGGGGTGGGGACCGGGGGGGCGGGGGGGTTTGTGGTTGGTTATATGCCTAGGAGTACGTGGCTCCTTCTATGGATTACACCTAACATTTAGTTGATCCCGGGTAGAGCCAAGGCCAACACCCTAGAACTCTCTAATGTCAAAATAGTTACTGTGGAGACCAATTATGAACTCGACCCACACTTTTCGAAGCAAATATAATGACACCTCCTAATTATTACAGGGAAGTTTATAAAAAATATATATATATATATACCAACAACCCATTGAATTCTCCTTCCATGGATCAAATGTGCACCAATCCAGCAAAGACATCTCTTTGTTGGATCATTGGTTTGGTTGGTTCTAAGTCAATAAATAACCACACAATCATCTGTTTGGTCATATTCAAATCCTTAACTTGTTCTTTACTAATTCCATTTGAATATAATTCTATCATCATAGCCCTATATTTAGTGATATTTTTCAATTGATCATGAGAACAATCAATGGAGGAAATAATTTTGTCAAAGGATGTGGCTAATGAGAGTTGTGATGGTTCCCTTCTATGCCTAATCTCTTCAATCAATATTTTTAATTCATTTAAATAATTTGTAATCTATGTTTTTGGATTGGGATTTTCCTTTGGGTTTATGTCTCTTGTGGATTTTTTATGGTTTGGTTTTTGGATCTGGTTCGAGGTTTCCAATATGGTAGTTGTGTTTTAAATAAATCAATAATTAAAAAAAACCATTTCTTTAAACTTTTTCATTTTCATTACATTTAAAAAAAACACGACTTACCTCTACCTAGTGAACCTCTACCTCTACCTAAATGAAGTTGGATAATGAGAACACATGTATTCTTTTTGACTTGGCATCTCTCATTTGGCTGATAAATTGTGGTCATTGAGGAAAAATAATAGCTTGCAGGCTTGATTCTTTTAAATTTATATAGGAATGCACATGCATTTTTTTCTAAAAGCACATGTGTATTAAAATAATGCATGCACACTTCTATAAGTTGATGTGAAGATTCAACAGGTGCCAAACCTAAAAAATTGATCACGCTCGTGTTTTTAGTAACATGTGTACATTCCTAAATGTAATTTTTTCATCTAAATAAAATGATTACATAAAACAACATACATGAAAAAATTCGTAATAATGTTTAAAAACACTAGTATTAATAACAATTAATTACACATGGATAATATTTATAATCATAATTTATTCTTTATTATCTTCATTATAGAATTCCATATGAGGTGTTCAAAGGTGTGACAATATTATTTGCATGCAAGGGTGATGAGGCATCATTGCCTGAAAATATGTGCTTCTATGAACTCTTTCCATATCATGTCATATTGCATCGGCTGAAGTCCAAGACTCTTATGAAGTGATTTTGTAGCATGATGAATTCAATTGTAGCAAAAATCATGGTGGAATTTAGTGTTATCAATTCACTAAAAATGAAATGTGTTTGGCTCCACATCCATAATTATCTATTATCTTATTTGGATATCTTCATCATTGTCCTAATGTCTGTTACTTTCATTTTGACTCTCCACAATGAATTTCCTCGATCTCTATTTACCATTTTCTTTTGGATTTGTCATATTTCCATGGCTCCATATTTTATCCATCATGGGAAAGCATCAGCACATGATGCCCAGGAAAAGTTGGCAACATGAGATTTTGTGAAGGCTTTTCACTACTTCTTGTTGTCCATTAAGCATAAAATTTGGGATATAGGTGACAAGGTTAAGAAAGGACTTACCATTCTGATGAAGAAATTGACTTCATGGATAAAAACTTCTTGAAACTAGGAACCAACAGAACTTGGGTCATGATGTTTGATAGGACCTGGAGTTTTACTAGCACACCCAAATGTTTGACGTCCATACCTTTTTCTCATATGTATCCAACTAGTTGGTGCTTAAATAATGTCTTGATAGATGGAAAAGTAAATTTTCTTGTTGGATACCCTCTACACCTGGCTGGAAAAAAACATGGTGGTGTCCTTACTTGTAAATCTACTAGGTGCTCCTAATACAACCCCATAAATGTTTTGGTAGCTCCATTAACATAGGCAATATTTCCTTTTTTTCTTTATTAAGTCACATGGTTTTTCCTCCATTTTTTGTGTGAACTAAAAGAGATTTTCATTAATCAGGAAACATTACATGTTGCCTTGATTTTCAAAGTCTAAAATATATCATTTATCATAAAAGGAATAAAAATATTGGCCTATCAACCAAAGATACTAGTAAACATACTAATCTAGCAAATTATCATATTAACAACAATAATAATTACAACTAAGAACATACTTATTATATGAAGATTTAGGATGAAAACTTTAGGGTTTTTCGGGTTGAGGAGGAAATGACTTTGCTATTAGCATGACTTTCCCATGTTGACTAACTTGTCTCTGTTTTCTTAGACCAAAGCCTTAATGCTATTTTACCCCTTTCTCTGTCCTCTTTGACCATGTTGGGGGGATCTTTGAAAGATTTCATATGAACTCCTAAATGGGGATTTGAAAAACTCAAACTAGAATGAGCGTTATTTGTTTGATGATCTGGAACAAATTGTGGATCTTTATTGAGGTAAGCCTTTTCTAGAGAAATCATGTGTGGAAGATCTAGATCCATGTCTTTTGGGAGGTATTTAGTCTCATTCTCATCCATTATTGAGCTAGCTAGCTCTTTTCTTAGAAACTTTTGCAGATTAGCTTCTAGATTCCTTTTCTCAAGCTTTATTAGGGGCAATAAATACTTGGGGATACTTCCATTATTTGACTAGGGGCTAAATGATTAAATTATTACACCATGATCTCATCCAGAGAGGAGAGTGATGCGAAATTGTTTCCATATTTGGGGCTACGACCCCAATTTGTGGCTCCATGAGGTATCATATTCCTTGTCCTTTGGGGGAATTTTCTAAAACCCTCTTAATCTTTATGAGTTGATTGATCTACTAGTAACTCCTTTGCAATCAAAGGATAGTCTCTAAAAAGATTCCATATTCATGACAATCCCTGTATCTAAATGTGACATGTCCATAATCCAATATTTGTTTCCAAATGTTATCTTGATAATAAATGTCTATTAACACTAGAATAGGATGCAAAATATTCATATAAACATAGGTCATTACATAGGATGCATATCTCCCTCTCTCGATTTCCTTATAAACCTTGATAATGCAATCAATGGCATTGTCAATGCCTTCAAAGATTTATTCCTCCCAATATTCGTTTGCAAGAGAAAAGAGTTAAACCCATATTGGGGTAACAAGGAAGTCGTTCTTCTCAAGGTTGTAGCATTCTTTCCAAAATCACGTGAAGAGCTCAACAATATTAAAATAGTAAGGCCCTCCTTCAAAAACCCTTATTCTACCTTCTAAACTAGAAAAAATTATGATGAAGAACCCTTTTGCTCCTAACTCTAGATCTATTTGTCCCTTGTGGTTCCAATTATTTAGGATACAACCAAACAAAGACTTTTGATAATTCGATGAACTTGCATATTAGAGCACGATCTTGCATATATTGGACATATTCTGCAATCTTGTTATATTTGGACTCATACTTTGGATCTTGCACTTCTTTTTGCAAGCAATCCCTTGCATTTTATTTTGCTAAAATTCTCCAAGCAATGATTTCTTTGAGTTACCCGAATCTCCATTACCTCCAATTGATATTTGAAAATGACACAAATGCTTAGAAGTTTGGGATCGATTTCTAGTCAATTTAACATTCCAATGAACTCCTAAGGCAATCTAAGTAAAGAATGGGGTCAAGCTCCCTCCAGTTGAACAAGCTATGGAAAACTATACAGAAGAAACCATAGTACAAAATCACATGATTCAAGCCTACCTGGTTCTCCACATGGTTTTTCTTCCGTTATAGATATATTTGCTAGCATTTTGTTTCTCATCTTTAAAAATATAAAACTCAACCTAAGACTAGTTTCATTTTTTTATAGCAAACCAACCTTAAGAACTCTCTTCAAGGTTCTTCTAATTTGACTTGATTTCCCATTAGATAAACTCTTAAGATTCTTTTTATTTTTATATCTTTCCTAACCCACTTTAGATATTAAAAGATATATCTTTCATAATAAATCTAAGATGTACAACTTGTATCCTTATATATCTGTATATGATTTTGATTTA